>WWPM01023130.1:0-11234 GCA_023279145.1 Glomeris maerens
GAGATTACAATGTAAAAATACTAGTATTTGCAATTATTTTCACGGATTAAAGAGGATTGAGAAGTAACATACCTCGGATTTCTCGATTAGTTCGCAGCCGATACCGGAAGAGGACCGGCGATGTTGCCAAACTTTGCGGTTGCAGTACGCTTATTGGCAGTCGGCAACTTTATACGTGCAATACAACATTGCATGCAATGGTAAATGACGTCATCCGTGTTGCGCAGATAGGCGGTAAGTTTGATAGTTGCGCAGAAGGTATTCACAAGCACGTTTATTGCGAAGATGTAACGAGACTCGATTTCATTATTCCTTTCCTTTATACTACCATGAAAATTTTCTGGTAACCAATTGGAACACAAAGAAAGATATAGTTTTCTGTTTTGATTTATTTTCTGCAAAAACATTTGATTGTATAATTGGCACTTTTGGAATGATTGCAATGCGGATCGAAGTCGGTTTACGGATTTCAGATACAAATGCGGAGCGGATCGAATATTTTATGCGAGTTCCAAAGTTTATATATTTATTATCTTCATAAAAATAAACAATAGGTGTGTATCTTATCAGTGTTTCATATTTGACACACAATGCTTGAATTCTGAATAGAAACTGCAACGTTAACTAATCCCGCTACCGCTCCCATAGCTCCGGTATTTAAATGTACCGGTACACGTTTCGATGCATGTCGATTTTAGTGCGTTCACGTGACGGTCACGCACGTGCCCCATTTTCTAAAGAATTTGAACCAATTGCTTTGCGGACAGAGTGGAAAGGGCGTGTCCTTTGACCGTGAAAGAAATTCGCAGGAGAAGTCGTCTGTGACGTAATTTTAGCCGAAAGCAAATCCAATGAATTGGTTGGCTGAAGGATTTGGGAAAGGCACGTTACGATTTGACGAGGACGATTTGCCGCCAATTGGAGCGCTATCAGTGAAGACCTACTGGTGGTCTATTTTCGGTGAGATTACTGCGAACATTTATTAGCTTCTTGTACACCATTCATGCAAATTTTGCAAAAAATCGTGAAGTTAAACGAGCAGGGATATTTATTTACAGTACTAATTTGAGGTGGAAGTACAAATGGATGACGCCCATACAACTTTGCAAGTGAGTTGGACCTGCTCTGATTAGGCCGCAGTATATTGGGAAGGCACTGTATCGGCTTTCAACCAGGCCAGTACCGGTACGTGAGGAGTACCGCTACCAAATCGCTCCTGGGTCGAACCGCTCCGAAGGCGGGATTTGCCTTCTGCTGGCCGACACGGAAGTTGCAACCGCAACGTTGGCAATCTCGAACCGAAGTCGAGTCTCTGTCCTAGAGACCGTTGCAACGATGGACTGAGATCAATCTGCTAGCGAAATAGATCGTTAATTATTCTTCGATCGTCTGCAATCGTTTTGGAGAAGAAGTGCAAATCGTTTGCGATCAGTTTCGGGCTGGGCGGAAAGCTCGGCTCGCCATTGGCTGGCAGCGATAAATAATTTCTCGTATTGGAAACGAGTCTGGCTGGAGATTTCTTTCGAGGAAGGGCACCAGCACCATGTCGGACCGCGAGAGTGGAGATGACCAACCTCAAGCGCAAAGTACGTGCTGTTTGTTTTCATATGACATTCGCTATTTCACGTCATTTCGCTTGGGGATAGGGTTCAGCGGCAAAATTTCTCCTTCGCTTCAGACGCCATCGAAAAAAAATGGCACGGTTGTAGCGTCAGCCTCCTTTTAAAAAGATAATCTGGGAAATCACCGCGAAGGTCAATCAAATATGGCGAGAGAGAGAGTCAGCGGCTTACTGCGGCTATTTTTCAGGGGCGAAACATGGGTTTAAAAAAAAATGTCTCCGTTCGAAACGTGGAACGATTTTTGTCCTTGAAAATTCGTAGCAGACGAAACGCAATATTTGAAAAATGGAACGTTTTGTGTGCAACATTCGCATTTTCCGCCCGGAGCTCTCGCATCTTAACTCGCGTAAAAAAACGCCATCCGTCCACAATCCACACTCGTAGCTCGCTTAAAAACATCGCTCCACTTTCCGAGCATCTTCAGACAGCCGGATGACCGCATTTTCCGATTTTCTAGCCGTTTTGAAACGGTTTTTCGTGAGGCGAATCCACCAAACTGAAAGTTGCGGTCGGTAGCGGTAACGGGTAGCGGTAGCTGTAGCTGTAGTGGTTATTCTAGAATTAGTCCGACGTTCGACATTGTGCCTCTCTTTTTTTATTAAGAAAAAGTAGATTTGCCTATTCCGAATGACGGAAAAGGGCAAAAAAATGTTTGTTAAAAAGCTGTCAGGTTTGACATTTCATTTGGATGCCATTTTCCGATGTTGCATTGCGTTTACTAGTATTGTTCGTATCT
Organism: Glomeris maerens; assembly: GCA_023279145.1. Taxonomy (NCBI): domain Eukaryota; kingdom Metazoa; phylum Arthropoda; class Diplopoda; order Glomerida; family Glomeridae; genus Glomeris; species Glomeris maerens. The sequence continues at coordinate 2,359 of WWPM01023130.1, forward strand.
GAAATTCGCAAGATTGATGTGTCTGACGCGTGTTTTTTTGGTTGCGAAGCTTTTCGTGAAGGATATTAGTTGCAGAATGAAGGTGTACAGTTTGTGTTGTGTGCTCACAGCTGATCGCCTGCCTTCAACATGGAGTCTATATGTATGTATACAAAACGCCATGTATGGCGCGCCTGCCTCGCCTCAAAACTCACTCGCAACCCCCATTTTTACACATTGTGCTCTTTTAAATCATTCCATTGCAAACCATAAATATAGTTTCTTTTTTTACTAAGTAACACGGAACGAATTAAATGAAAAAGAACCCAAATTTCGTATTTTTGTATTTCTACAATTTATAAATGTGAGCCATTCGCAAGCGACATCTGATGGCAAGTGCACACTTCAAACTGGGCACTTTGGAAATACTAAATCAAATTTTCTAACTGTAATTGTGAGATATTTTGCTCACTTTGTTGTATAATTCCATGTAATTATAACAGGACGTTTCATGCTTTTATTCTTGTATTATTACAAAAATTAGTAATATAGTGAATTACTGTTTTTGACTTAAATAATTAGCAAAGTTTGCATTACTCCAGAATATTATACACATGGATACACAGTATGATATTGACAACTTAAAATTGTCAATTGCAAGATGGCGCCACTATCCATGCATATATTTTACAACTTGAACCATTTCTTGGACCAACAACCAATGTGTCAATTTGTCACATTTAATGACGGCATTGGAGTTTTGCCATTACAGTGCATGTATTGTCCCTTTTAATTGCTTCAGCTGGTTTGCAAATATCGTTTGGTTTACTATCTATATGCCTATATACTGCGCATGTTAATTATTCTGGCGCTTTCACTAACAGGACTTGTGCTATTTTATAACTGAATTAAATAAAACGATGCTAAATCGTCTCTTGAACTTAAATAATGTGGCATTGTGTTCAATCGTGTGATAAACGGGAAACAAAGTTTGAAAGTGAATGATATATAGGACTTATATTGCGGGTTGGTTAAGCAATATCTGCAAAAAGTCGTCCATTTTAATGGTATATAAATTACAATTTTAACTTTTCTCTGTGCAATTGTTTTCTTTCTGTTGTGTTAATAATTATTTATATTTTTGCAAGCGACATAATCGGATGGGCAAAAATGTTTCCTCATTTGGGCATTAGTATACTTAATAATTAAGATATAGGAGAGTTTGAATTGGTATCTATATGAAAATGTAAGCAAAGTTGTGCGAAATTATCTGAATGTATTTGAAATATTGAATGGTGTGCGTATAAAGTTTTTCAGTATACTACTTTTCCATGTTATATACGATTATATAATATATAGAGATGTATTTTGCAAATATAGCATATCTACTTTGAATACAATATGAAAATTTCCGCCCATATTATATAGGGCGTATAAAAGATGCTTTGCACAAAGGGTGCAAAATGCGCACATTGTGCAGTGTTTTGATTGCTTATGTAATCACACTGTATAATATTTTCAGTTAGTCATTTATTGAGTTTGCTTATGTGATTGCATTTGAGTAATATCGTGCAGAATTAACATATCGCTCATTGACTGCAAATATGTATAGCCCATATGCAAATCGATGCTGCTGAAGGGGTAAAAATCGTCAAGGGATATTGTTTATTATCAAATGATCCCCTAATTAGGCATTTTCCTATGTTGGAAAATGAAGTATCAAAGTAATCATGCTATATATAACAATCGGAGATAATTTACACACCATTTTCTGACGAATTTCACGACTTCTGGCGATTATATAGGCCTATACTAAATGTATATAAGATATAGGTATAGTATTGTGTAAATCGAGTGCAGTAACTGCGACCAAGATTGCTCGAAAAGGGATGGGCCTGTTGCTCAGGACAGTATGGAACTTTATAATGAATTGCCAGATAGTGGGGTTGAGAAAAGTGTGTTGGGTTTGTCTTTAATTGTGCATGCAGAAACTCCAGAATTATGAAACTTTTATTTGGAGTTATACCTGTCAAGGTCATGCAGTCCAAACTTGTGCTCAATACTGGACCAACCACACTTAATTGTCGTCGAACAATAAGCCTACCCTTTTTCCTTGGTCGCAGTTAAAAGTTATGTGTATAAAAAGCTATATGAATGCATCTTATTGCCAATCAGATGCAAAGCGAGCTTTTATTATATACGTGATGTATATACCTGTATATTTGAAGTATAATGATTTAAGGATTATAGCATATCTAATTCTATATACACTGCCAGAATGTGTTCAACTTGCAGTGTTAAAAAAAAACTAAAAGTACTAATTTAAATACTAATGAAAGTTTTGTGTATTATGTGCCTTATGAATAGCTGAACACTTTATAGTTGTCTCAATAAGATTGACTTGTGCGCTAATTTGTTCCAATTTCAATCGGATGGCTTGTTCCAACTCCTCTTGAATATTATTTTGGTTCACATTCTGCAACTTTTTGTTTCATATATATAGTCGGCCACAAATGTTCGTTAGGCCCAATTGTTAGTCCTTTTTTTAGCCAATTGCTAACATTTTTTGGCGTGGACTTTGGATCTCCATCTTGTTAAAACAGAATTGTCCCTGAACAACTGTTTTCTTTTAGATTCTTGTAAGTTGACTTTCAGTATATATATACGTCCAATTACGTAAACTTCCTTGGTCATGATTTCATTAATAATTTGGATAACATTGAAGCCCGGATCATCCAATTTCCCCCACCGTGATTCGATCACCGTTGATTTCACATTGTTATACGTATATAAGATATTGAAATTTCCTAATTTATAAAATTAAATGCCTCATGTAAATTTCTTTATTCATTTTGTTAAATTTATGGTGCATCGCTCCCGTGTAGGTCTCTCTGCCATCCATCTTCTGCAGGGATTTAGGGTAAATTGAAATATATAGGGCAAATGAGCGATATTTATAGTGTATATGAAGCAGATTATTCAAGTGCTATTTTATACTCATGAAAAATTATATTGGCCCTATAGCCTGGAATATAATTATTTGAAATTTGCTTAGTTAAATGTTACGTTAGTCTTGAAAAAGGTATGATTGGTGATACGAGGAAATGTTTTTGAAAATGTCTCATGGATACGGGCGCATGAGCATGTTCTAACATAATTCGTGCATGGTTCATATCATTTCTATACTTTTAGAAAGTGTCATGCAATGACAATAGTGCCAACCTATAAACTGCTATATGAATATAGGAATTATATACCTATATACTGTGTGTATGATGGTCACATCAAGTACAGATACACCCTCTGTTTTAAACCTTCTTGTTATTGCTGTTACCCAGGTGCAGTTAATCCTTTAATTATCAAGGAACTTTTCCTTTGTCTGAAATTAGACCCTTCCTTTGATTCCATTGCACCCTGTTATTGTTCAAAATTAAACCCTTTCTTTGTTTAGTACACCTTTTTATGGTTTCCATTTAAACCCCTCACCAGTTTTGGTAAGCATATGCTCTTAGTAAATTATTGTTCAAAATTTAACTTGGATTTTGTTTTTAGCCCATTTTATTATTGTTAAATTTAGGCCGTTTCTTTACTTTGGTGATTATTTTTTATTTTTTTATTCTCAATGGATTCTGGTCTTTATAAGTTCGCCTTTTGTATACTTCATTGGTATGCTCATAATAGCCATTTGCACAGAAAAATGGCCTCCTTCCTTATGTCAGAATAACTCTGTCTCTCTGGTTCGAAATTCACCACCTCTTCATACGCAATATCAATTCACCCTCTTAATATGTTGTAACCCCGACTTTATACTATACGAGCAGCCTACTCTAACCCAACAAACTATTATAACATATGTTCGCTTAAACCATCATTACGCTGATATAAACTATTTCAAGGCAATCGAATAGGAACACAAACAAGTGAGTGGGCGTGGTTAATTTATAATAATATTTTGGAGTCATGGAAGAGAATGCAATTGAGCAATAATACGGTTAGACCATAACCAGGTTTATATCAACACCCATTGCAAATTTTTTAAACCATCAGCAGGTGCTAAGGGTAAGTTACAAATTCCGGACACTTAAATTCTAGACTGATCGAAAACATATTTAAATTATAGTTCGTTTTAATTTGTAGTTTTATTTAATTGCCATATATAGGCCTATATAAGTGTAAAAGATGTATATGTGTGCATATTTGCGACCTTGCATGTATACATGAAGGCATATTGCATGGCCTATACACAAAGGGTTGAAAATGATATAACTGATAATCTTGTTCAAATATGTATCCTTGGGTAAGCAAGCTAGGGCTGTGTGTGCGTAAGACTAACGTGACTTGCATCTCTCGATGTCGTTTTGTTTGTATCTGCTTATCACTTTTCATATAAATGATAAATATAACTAAATTGATATTGGTTAATATTCACAACAGGCCTGCATAGTTTTTTGTACGAAATTGGAGTTTTTATTATTATTTACGAAGATGTTCCATGTGCAATGGGATATTAAGGCAAAGTAGAAAAAGAGTATTTTTTAATTAAACTTTTAACTTTTTCAGATGTATATGCAACCGTTTTATAGGCCTATATACACGTAGTATTTCGTATAATACGTGCTAATAAACTATATAAAACTTCAAAACTTCAATAATTGCTCCCAATTTTCTGGAAGTTATTGTCTGTGCATGTGTTGAGAATGGATGACAATTATATTATGGAAAATAACATTTTGTTCATTTAGATTGGTTTATTTAGCAAAACTTGGATGATTGAGTTGAATTCATGTGTCCTTTGTGGGTATGAGGCCTACATAAGGCCTAGTTGTGCCTATATGCAGTGTGGTTTTTATGGTATACCGTAAACATATGGCCTATTCCGCTGGTATATATTTTAACTGCGGCTAATTGAAGTGTCAGGTGATAAAGTGATGGACTTTTTGTTCAGGTATATAATGGCCCGCATTTAGTTGGCCCGTTTGGGCACGTGGTTGTATAAGGGCTGTTGAAAAAGCCCAATGAAATTGCCTAGCCCACATGCATGTTATGTGCCCAAGTGCAACTTTTTATTAATTGCATACATGTTTTCTGTCAAAGTAAGCCCAACAGTATTGCTCAATCTGCATCAATCGCTGTAATTAGTTCCAGTTTCCTTAAACAATAGGCCCATGCATCCATTTTTCTATATATATACCTGGCTGCCTGACACCTTGGCGCAATTGTTGAAGGACATCCATGAAAAATGGTTACTGAAATGTATCTCGTTCATGCACTTTATATAGAATATCTCCATAATACCATTCAATTGACACCCCATTTAAGTATGTGTTTGTTGAGTCAACATTTTTATGTGTGGACAATCAATAATGAAATTTCACATAATTTCAGTTTTTGTTTCTATGCCCATTGTTTTCATCAAAAATTGAAAACCATTTAGATAATGGGTGCACGCGTTCGGCAATCTCAGAAATCTTGATGAACTCTGGTTTTTCGTCCAAACTGTGTTCGGCAATTGCGATTTCCAGAAACTTCATCAAGAAATGAGCGTTCGGCAACGACCATTTCGTCAGATAATCTGAAGCCAACTTGATGTTGCCCGAGAGCAACATCAACTTAGCTGACTTAACATGGCGGCCTCCTGATTTGCCCTTGGCGGGCGCCATTAAATGAGAAAGGGCGTGGCGGTCTGAAAATCGTCACCCCCATTGGTTGTTGTATGACGGTAGCAAAAATGGCTGAACGCATCGGATTTTTGTTTATCAAAGGCGCTTTCATTTCCGGACTTTGGATGAAAAATCTGAAAGAAATGGACATTTAGCGTTCGGCCAAGGTTCGTCGTATGTCCTTATGTTCTGAAGATAGTTAAGGCATGACGTCACAACATATCTGACTTTCAGAAACTGGCTTTAATTGCCGAACGCACCCAACATTACGTGATGGCTGCTATTCAAGTATCCTTGACTGTGTGTGTTTTATAAATTTTAGAATTATAACTGCACTGGACCTTGAATTGCAAATTATGCAAATCTCATCATGCATGTAGACATGTTTATGACACATTTCAGCAACCCGTATAATTTCTGCAGTTTTTTCGTTGCTGATTTTTACAGCTTTCCAATACCGCATTTGAAACTTGATTATAATTAAGAAATTGACAACCAAGTTTTGTTTCATGTTATATTGTACATATATCTTGACCTGGATGTATTGAGTCCACCAACTATGCTGAAAGTCTTGATTCATGCATGGCCACTCATCCATCGGTCAATTGGGCCCATGTCGATCATTTCCGTATATTTTAACTGCGAAACTCTATTTTGCTAAAAAAATTCCTTTTATATTTGCGATGCCTGAAATTTCGCGGGTTCCTCTAATCGAGAAAATTATGGCCTTGCGAATAAGGAAAAAGTGAAATTTAATTTAGTAAGTACGTATATACTATATCTGACTTAAAAGAGCTTTAAAAATGCGCAATTTTGCATATTTTGGAATTAAAATAAGAGTTATGTTCGTAAAAATTAATGCTAAGAGAACAAAAAGTCTTTACATGCAGAGTATATAGTGCACTTTTCTGTGAGTGGCTGCTTATCGTGGCCAATCACGTTGCATGATGACGTCATTGATAGGTGGCCGCAGAGTATAGATTAGTTGCTTAGTCAATGATGCTGTTCAAATGAATTCAGGCTTTCTACATACTGGAAGTGGCTAAATGTGTCCTTTATAAATACATATACCTTAAAAATTAGCGTTTCCTTATAAAATTGTAATAAGGCTTTCCTATTTTCGAGGACGTTCGTTTAAAACCGAAATAAGTTGGGTTTTGGTGTAATCTGTCTGATTTGATATCTTTTCAATTTTTTGTGGACAGTTGCAGGAAAGTTTGACAAGCGAAACCAATCTTTAATCCAAACTTTTCTTTGAAACTGATCGCAGCCTGGCCAATTAATTTTCAATCCACTTCTAGGAAAATATTAATCTGCTATTTGATAAGCCTATATAAATAGGAGCTCAATTTGTTTATTGAAGAAAGACATTGACATGTTCTATATACATGTCCAGATACAAATGTTAACAAGTATTTCTGACTTTTCGTGAATATGAAACAGTTTTGTTCGATGTCTTAATTCCTTTGTAATTAATATGGGTTAAGTTCGCTTCATGGCTCGATATATATATCTGCTGCACTCACTTGCCTTAGTATATAAAAATTAAGCGAGATTTTTATCAAAAGAAAACGGATCTCGGGTATTTAGGATGCAATTGGGTTGTAACTACGTGGTATATAGAAAATGCGACATTTGATACATAATATGAGGGCACCATTATACTCGTTTTGTTATATACCTACTTAGTTGTGATGGTCAAGTTGCATACACATTCACATCAGGGTATATAAAAGTGATATAGTTTTTTTAATAGCAGGAAAGATTCATCTGCAAATTGTCCTTGCAGCAATATCAAACATTTTCTTCTTAGGCTTAATGCTGATCATGCATTGAAAAGCTATTTTTGAAAGTAACTTGATTCTATTCTCTAGCTAAACATTTAGCTGTGGTATAATTGCATATAGACTGCCTAAACCAAAACTTGGTCACCTAAAGTACTCGGTTAATTGCATTTATATTGTATTGGGCATAAATTTTATTTGAGATTTTCAATGGTGCACATGCATCAATCCAAAGGACTGGGTGGAATTTTTAACAATTCTAAAAATCCATTATATAAGCTACCTACCAAATGATATGTGCATGACATGCAAATTCTTTTGCATATACATATATGAACCATGTTTATCATATAGTACTTATATAGAAATAGAATTGTCAGTATACCGGGTGATTCATAAGTCTGGATTGCGCTCGTATTTTTTTGTAAATGAAGCTTGGAGAAATGGAAGCACACATGGCTATATGTATTCAGCAGGTTAAAAAAAGGCCATTTGACAATATGCCCATTGGTGATCTTGAAGAGTGTTATCAAGGTCATTGGAATGCTAACTTTGGTGTTTTTGATAGGCGCTCATGTATATCAATTAGAGTTTTTTCCAGCTAACTTTTGCATTTAATATGTATATGACATATATACGCGTGCATTTAATGGCCAAAATGCAAATTGGAGTGTGTTGTTAAATTATGTGGCCAGTTGCCACAGCCAATTAAGATTCTGATTGTCAAATCGTTGACAGTATAAGGATATAGGGAAATGGCCAAACCTTTTTATATAGTCGATGATCTTTTTCAACTGTACTTCAAGGGATATGATCAAATATATAACCCAGTCAATATTTTTTAAGGTATACATTTTGTATTGATAGAATAACTTTGTTTTTAAAAGTTATTTTCTGGTTCTTTACAATGAGGGCAAAGAAAGAAAATGCAGACATGCCATACCGAGTCTTATATCCCTCTGGTGCTGGTTTTTCTTTCATTGCCCTCGCTCTATATGCAGTATAAATGCAATTTTGAATTTAAATTGCACAGATTTATTGGATCAGTGTAATCGTGTTTAATAATGCAAGTTTAGAATTGATTTTTTGTGTGTGCATGGAATAATATGTCGAGTGTATAATGTTGTGTAGTGTATGAAAGATGTGGTGGTTATATATAGGTGAGGTTTAGTGAAATCGCAGCTTTTGTCGAATGAATTAAGAGTGTGCATGGTTTGTATATATAGTAAAGATTGATTTTGATGATTATGTAGGTGTTTGTATATACAGTATATATGGAGCGCCAGACTGGTATGGCACGCCGTACGTATAGAGGGTGCTGCTATCGGCCTTCTATCGATTTTTCCTTTGGCCTTCGTGTATGTATACGTGTTGGCGCAGACAAGGCCTAGACGGAGTTGACGACTGCGAGTCGTTGCAAGGGGGTGACCGTGGATGGCTGCTGCTGCTGCTG
>WWPM01023132.1:0-10400 GCA_023279145.1 Glomeris maerens
AAACGGCGCTTAATTTTAAAGTACAATGCATTGCTAGTAATCTAATTAATGTTCTGCAACTTACTAAACTTTTGTGAAACCATTTCATACAGTGAACAATGCATGGGAAAGTCGCGGACCTGTTAACTCTAAATATCAAAGTTCCACGTAACTGCGAGACACGGACAAAATGCAAATTTCAACCTGTTCAAGCTGGAAATCTAGCGGTTTCGGAGTAAACCGTTTCAACTTGTGGTTTGCTTTCTCATGTCATCAATATTTCTTTATTATTCAACACAATATGAATTTATAGTCTATGTTGTATATATGTATAGCAATTTCAGCTGCGACAGGTTTTGCTTATTACTATGTGCATTTAATGAACGCATGAGCTCTATCTATAGTGGTAAAATATGAGCACTTTAGTTGAAGACTATCAATTTAAGCTGCACAACATTAACAATTTGCGCTTCTTTGGTATATAGCATGACTGTAGAAATTGAAATTCTGATTGATCTTGTAATTCAAGTATAATTAAGTTAAATTCAACTTCAACCTCTAAAAGAATTGCAAATTTTTTAGAGATTATAATATTATGTCCAAGATGGGAGAAATGTGAGCGCGTCTATTATATTTGTCAAAAGTTTAATTATATACATTTACACCAGACATTGTTATAACTCAAATGTTTCCTAAACTTGTAAGATAACACATTTTTTTTTGTCCACTGGAAAGTACTTCAATGAGGGGGGGATCTTATTTTGGCGTTCCAACTAGCTGGATCTAGCTACCTCAATATTGGTCCGATTTAATTTCTGTTTTCGCAGTTATGCTCACAAAGGACAGCAGAACATTTCTCCAATTGCAACTACCCACTTATTTTTAATATTAAAGAATTTGAAACTTGAACGACCTTGAAGCTTCGATTCAGGGAAACATACGTACATGGATAGACCCCAAGATCATACGTAAGGTCCATAAAATGGTATTTCATAACTTTCACTCCAGTAAATTGTGAAGGAGGAAACGAATTCGTGAATCACCCTGCATAAATATGGGATGGAAAGGAGCTTTAAATCAATTATAGATTGTTTCTGCCATAATTTGCTATTAATACACGAATGGAATTCAAACAACCAATCTTGAAGGGATAGAAATTGACTAACAAATCTATGACTAGGTGGTTTTTGTTTATTAAGTAAAAATAGCACCGGTGGCCAAATTAAAATGAATTCATCTGCAAAATACCAAAGCAGTTTGGCAAATTAAATGTTATATACGCTAGATGCAGATGTATATTTCGCCTCAATCTAGTTTATTTTTGAACGAACAGGGCATATAGTAGTTGTATGTAGCATCAATTGCCAACATGTCGGGACAGTTGAATCGGTGGCATGGGGTTGATGATGTTTTGACGGCAGATTTCCTATAGATAATTTGGCATGAGTGGAAGGTTTTTCCAACTTTTCTTTTCTCATACCTGCCTGCAGCAAGCAGTATACACATATACGATGAAAGCCGCCTCGCAAATAGCAACATGGCGTCATTGGGGCAAAACGACAAACAAAACTTCACGTGACCCGAACATTCCCAAGCAGCAAAATTTTCTTTCGTTTTCTCCTCCCGCCATCCAACCAACCAACCAACCAACCAACCCTATTTAGATCCTTTCTTCTTCCAAATGTCTAGCTGTGCGTGCCATTCTAGGATTATCGAAACCCGACCCCGGAATAAACCTCCAAAGACTATAATTGGACTTGCACTTCACCTAGCCTTACATAACTCCTTGGTACACATGGTGTTGATAGAAAATACCATTTACCTATCATATTCAAAATTGTGTATATAAGTTTTCAATAGTAAGACCAGTTTGATGCAATTAAATCACATTATAATTACTAGAAAGATCAAAATCTACAATAGAACTTGAGAAAATTATTGCAATAATTTATTCCCTGTGTAGCTTGTATATTCAGTGTGTTCTCAATACATAATGTAATTTCACACTGAGCAGGACAGCTATACGGATAGCTGTATCTCTAAATATGGAGTTTTGTGCTGAATGAACAAAGGTATACTACATGTGCAGCATGCAAACTATATTATATTTATTCCTCAAGACACTTGCATTTTCGCCACGACAACACTTTGGACAGAGGACATGGTATTTTTGTTCTCGACAGTATCATATACCTGTCGGTCTCGTTTTGGGACGACTCGACACCCGCGGTTTGCGACACTGCCGAGGAGCTCTGGTGTTCGGATGAGCGCGAATCTGAAGCCCTGTGCGCGGAAGAAGAAGCAGAATAGGAAGAAGTGGCAGAAGAAGCAGCCAGGTTAGAAGAAGTGGATGAAGAAGTGGAAGTTGAAGACCTCCGACTGGTCACATCAGACGATTTCGAGGATATCGAAGAAGATAGACTCGAGTAATTCTGCTTCTCCTTCCTCAAAGACGACGAAGACGAAGACAAATAGGAAGACATGTTTCGAGATAATCCCCGACCGGGGGCCAATTCCGACAGAACGGAAGTGCCCCAGGAGGACAGATTTCGCTACACGGCCACACTTCTCAAGATTGAGCCTGTTCAGCTTCCGTCCGCTTCCTTATATTGGTTGTGAGAGCAAACTAAGCCACGCCCACGCAGCTTCCCTAGCATCTCTCACCTGATTGCAAGAGTGCACAACACCGTTACAACTTCAACCGACCCGCTATCTTGCGCAATCTGTCCAAACTGCTGGCGCCAATGAGAAAAAGAGGGCGTAGAACCACGTGGCCTGCACCGTGGCGCCAAATTTTCATTTGCAAAGGTCTACAGGCTTCAAAGCACGTGTCTAGGACACTAATCATCTCAGATCACATTACCTAGCCATTGTCCCATTTCGTTAAGTTGCGCCAACTGCAATGATAAAACCTGTTTTAGGATTGATCCCATGCTTATTTAATAATGGCAATGCCCCTGGCTGTAAATATTGGCCTTCAAACTATACCTAAATGAGACCAATCGTAGAAAATTTCAGGTTCGGATGTGCAAATTCTTCCCAACTTTGTACAATTTTCAGCCTCCGATAGACTCGCAAACGAATGCTTATTTTTTTTAGAAACTAAGCAAGATACAGACTTAACATTTTGCATGCAAACATAAAACGTAGTAGAAACAATGTATCAAAAAATCATCCAAACTTTTCTTAAAATTTGTTGATTTTACATGGAATGACTGAAAAACAACTGGTGTTATTTTTGCATTCTGGTTTTCTATAGTTAGCCTACATACTTTAAAATTAATAGCAATAAATAGTTTGGAGGCAACTAAAATATAGGTTGCGTTTTGTTTTTGTATTCACAGTTTAAAATTACAAAGCAGTTTTTTTTTAAATGCTTCCTCATTACTGAAAAAAATAAAAGAAATTACAAGTAGTACTAATAAAACATTGCACGGTCTCCATGAGGAAATTCAAAATTTGCATCACTTAGTACAGTCAAATACAACTGCTCATGAAAAATACTTTTTTCCGAATCCATGTAACTAAAAAAGTCATGAGCCGCAATTGAATTTGCATCGTTTCATTTGTATACCAGGTTAGAATTCTGCCGGCAGAGGGCGCTCACGAATTCCGAAATCACCTTTTTAGGCACTACAATAATATTTAGAAAGTTCATATAAGAAGTTCCAAAAAGTAATGGTATAAATCATATGAAGTTTCTCGATTAGAAAATGTGCATGACGAGATTGTAAAAATTAAACCAAGTTGTTCAAATTGTAAAATGCCTGTATTGCACTAATAAAATTTAAAAAAAAAGCTGCGACAAAGAAAGTAAATGTTGCTGGATAGCTAATTATATATTGGCCTGTGACTCACCATGCACAGTATTTTCATAGAGGTGACCGGTATTAAATGTTACAAGTTGACCTTTACCCGAAATTATGCAAAAATAACGAGCAACTGCACACATTCAAATTGATGGGAAAAATCAGGTTATTAGTCATTCCCAAATCTAATATTTACCGAATTGCGAATGGCGATTTCATTTTATAAAGAAAACCATTTTGCATATCCGAAAAGCGATGTAGCAAATCGCCGATAATGCATAAGGTATATGAATGTATATTTAAAATGATTTAAAAAGCTGTGTATTTCTCCCGCAAAGTGATTTCAAACAATTAATTCCAGTTTTCAACGAAATTAAATTAGCAATTCCTAAAAACACCACATTGCAATGTCCATAAATGGGTGCAATTTTATTAATTATATCAAGATAGATGAATAAGAATTGCAGTTTACTTTACATGCAAATCCTAGTAAAAAAATTTAATAATTGTAGGTACCCGTTTTTCCCAAGACAATACCGCCTCCTATTTCCAGTTGATGTCATTACTTAAGTTCGCCTTTTATTATCCACACTGCACACAGTTTAGTTATCACCTCAGAAGCACCAAAGAGATCTTTGGAAACACCTTGGGCTAAATGAAGCGACGAAAAGCCTAGTGACTCTTGACTCCTCCCCCTTCTTAAACAATTCTTTTGTTGCTACATTTCCAACATTCCCCAACCATTGCAGATTCATTCCCAACTCCAACTTATTATTCTAGCGAACGAATATGAAGAAAATTGTTGCTACTCACTTGCTCTTCGGCTCGTCTGCAGCTGAAACATAAAAAAACATGTTCTGTTAATATGCCTTTGAACCTGGTGAAACCGGTCAGCATTCAGCTGAACTTTGACCTTAACGTACGACGTCACACATTTCATAATAAGAAAAGTAAAATGCGACTGAGAATAAGATTCAGAGGAGCTCAATTATAAATCATGCATATTTAATTTTAAAAATTTTCTCAAAAAAATATTGGCTTTAAATATACTACAAACAAATGAGGTTTGAATTTTTCGTCAAAAGTTTGACATCATAAATCCACCAAGGTGTTATTAGAAAACGAATGTGGTATACTGTTTCCGCTTTGAATACCATTTTTGTTATGCTATTAATGAATCATAATCAAAGACGCCATTTTTGGGAGAATGGAGTTTCTCAGTGGAGGATGAAATTTTCAATTCCTCACGGTACATTGAATGTTTTGGAACAGATATGCTCACACCGAAATTTATTTAAACAGATTTGATTTAAACAAGGTTAATTTTGCAAAATTGAAGCATTTTTGATGGCATTCAGATCGTTATACAGGGAAATTATAGCAATATCTAATTTGTAACTTGATAATAATAATAATAGACATGTGGAATAAAAATAAGAAACAAATGAGATACTAACGACTGAAGTTCAGATTGATAGATGCTGATACTTCGCCTTGCTTATTTTTCGCCTTAACCCTGTAGAGTCCAGCATCGGACTCGATGACGTCATCAAGTTCTAGCACCACTAAGAATCGGTTGGGTGAAGTTTCATCCACTCTGGACGTGGTCCTTGGATCTCCGGACACCAAGTCATCACCTCGGAACCACGTAATGTCCGGTCGAGGACAGGCCAGTAACTTGCACTCGAATACAAGCCTGTTTCCATCATCTTCTTGCCTCAACTGCGGTTTCTGGGTGAAACTTGGCGCGATTTCGTCACTCACGCCCATTGTTCAGTCCACAGTTCACACAAATTGCCTCCAAGATTAATCCATGCGGTCTGCAACTGGACCTGTTTGCGGCAACAATTCAAGCAAAACTGCTCAGAAGTTGATATTCGGCAAATATTTCAACACCGAGAGAAAATCGGACCAAAAATGGAATCAAGTTTATATGGAGCAAAGACAACCAACTTAAGATAACTATCCCATCCATCCATCCATCCATCCCCTGACATCTTAAAACTTGGGAATTCAGAAACGGAAGGCGAATGCACTCTCCTAATATAATTCCCAAAATAGAAATACTTCCTTGGTGCACAAACAAGAGAAAAAGTTAAAAACTACAACTGGCTTTTTTAGCTTCGAGATATAAACAGCTGGAATAAAGTCATAAACCCTAGTAAACTCCTAGAAGTCATTACACATGCTTCAAACTATTAAGATGCATTTAATTACTGGTAACTTCGAAAATTCTAGCCAAAATGACGTCAACATTTTTAATCCACAGAATGATATTCAATATAAAGGTAAGAATATTAAAAAGGTTATGACATAAATCCGTAGTAGATCAATGTTAACGCCAAATATAAGTCAAATTCCTCTTAATTATTATGTTGGCATCAAGAATGAGGACGAGTTGAGATGATAATCAAGGTCATACTCATCAAAAATGCAATTTCTGTATGCGAGCTTCGCCACTAGGCTTCACGTCGCGAAACCAACATTTAGGGGTCGCTTTTGATTAAATTCTTTCACTTTATTAATGTAAAAACCAATTCGATGACTTTGTATAGTTGAAACATTACGAACGTTGGTAAATATGCCCGTTCTAAACTTTCCTATGATAGCTAAATATTTCCGGGTTTGACTGAATTTTAACAAGAAATAAAATAATTGTATTCAAACGAAAAATAAAGCGTACAAATTTCTGAAAATGCGCCATTGCTTTTCTCCCCCACTTTAGATTCGGCAAATACTATTTAAAGGAATGTAATTTTATCATACTGGGAAAAGATCAGCCAAACGCCCTGTACTGGCGTAGTTGGTGCAAATGTAAACAAACTCGATAAACTCCGCCCTTCGCGACTAAATTAGCCAATGACTGCATTGTGAAATTAGAGATGCATTCATTAACATGAAATGCAAAAAAAAGACCAGCCAAGTTCAAGACTATAGAAAAGTTGGATTAATTCCAATTTTTCAATTTTTAGCCACCTCTATACATCAGAACACCAAGTATTGTGTGAATACCAGATTAATTGTCTGTTGAGGGTCTCAAAATATAATGAATGGTTACAACGACGGATGAGTTAATAACCAACCTGGTTGAAGTGATGACAGTACTAGAAATTGTCCACTAGAAATGCGGCATTAAAAAATCCTCAGCGTTGAGAGAGATTTGAGATGTGCTCCCAACAGTATGCACAAGCCGATCTGAAATTTTACAGAGGACGTTTCAGGCTCTTCTCAACACCAAAAAGACAAGACTTCCAATGACTCCACCCACTTCTCCAGCATGATTTATCGTTTTTGAGCGACAATAAGTCTCTTTTCGAGTTTTAGCTTCGCTTCTTTTTTGGCAAACATTCGATCTTCACTTTCCCAAAAAATTTCACTCACAAACTCCCAGCTCGTAAATAACGGTACTGAAAATCACACTATTTTCTTTCTCATTTACTTGGCAATCTTTAGTCCCTCGTTTTCATATTCAATGAATGTAAAAACGTCAAATGTCATAATAAACGGATTACGGGACGTTGTTTACGAGGTGACAGACTGTGCAGAATCACTATCCCAATTTAAGTTGCTAAATTTAGACATTTTCTGCTCGAAAATGGCCACCATATTCGCTCGCTTCAAACCATTATAAACAACTTCCGCAAAATATACATACATTTCGTTTTAAATTCTATCTGCGATACATTTTATCGCCATCTGGCTCCTTATTAAATGCCAGACACAGAAATAGTTGCTCTAAATGGAAACTTTCGCTTGAAAAACACCATGTCATTAAAATCGCTGCCATCAAACTGAAATAAATATTAAAAATTATCGTCTCTTGCATAAATACAATCCAAATGAATACATATTTGTCAAACGTACAAAAACAAAATGCTTCTTCTTTATTTGTACAATACTTCATGATAATCAGTTGTTTATTTTCTGTGAATATAATATATCGGCTATAATTCAAAATCTCAATCCACTTATTTTCAGCTAAGATTACTTGGGACAATAAGTATATTATAAATTCAGAAATAGAACTGTAAATCGTTCGCAAGACTGAATTGTGTAATTAATTCTTCTACTTCAGTTCCAATATTGTGACATCTTGAAATGGATGTAGTATGAATAAAATTTGCAAAAATGACAGATAATAAAAACCGATACAGTTAACATTAGTATTGATGACTTATTCCTGTCAGTGTTCAAGAAAAAAGCGTGCCAATTTCGAGGACCCAGGACGTATAAGGAGCCGAGGTTTCTTTACTCCAAGATGCAAGACGAGAAGGATGAGAGATGGAAGGTTTTTTTTTCTCTCCCCGTTTTCATATGCGGAAGTCGACGCCCATGCATTTTCTTCAAACCGAACATGCAACTTTTCAAACTGTTCAAAACGTATCAACAATTCAATCAAAGCAAAACAAACTGGAAGAAATAAGTTCCGTGTCATAGATGTGACATGAAATAAACACAAGTGTATCCTAATTCTTGTTTCGAATTTCAAAGTTGACATGAATTTCAGGAAATATGAATAGCTTCATTCGAATATGCTAGCTTTGCAGGTTAAAATGTGCAGAGAAAGCGCAATGGTGAAATAAATATTCAGACACCATTGGCGAGACTATTTCCAGAATTTTTTCACTGGAGAATCTTCCACATTTGGTGTACCAAGAACGGGCCAAACTTCAGTATTGAATCAAGTCACTATAAAAAGCAAGTTTCATTTCAAGGTTATATTATTTTGGAGAAATAAACTACATAGTAATTAACTTCTTGTGGAAATATCCTGAATAAATTTAATTTAGAATCCAGAATCCAATGTATTTAAATTATCTATTACGAGTATAAGTGAAATATAAATTCGGACCAAATACATGCACCACAAAATGAATCAAGTTGCAAAATGCCACATGTTCATATGCAGAACTGTCATTGTTTGCGAAAGTAGTTATACAATATATGATAGACCGTTTCTTTTTAGACGAAAACTTGTAGTAAATTAGTTCAAAATTCATTATTACGACATATAACAAACACCGTTTGCTTTTGTAATATAATATTAATACGCAAATCCATAATCCAAAAACCTAACTGGAAATATTGAACTGCTTGGTTACAACCGAGTGGAAAAACTTGTAACAGATGCTCAAGTAAAGGACTTAGAAGTAAGAAGGAAACGGTAATTATTAAAGAAATAAAATATGCTAACAAAAAACGGATTGTTTCAAATTGAAGGTTCACATCACATTTAATTAAGATGCACCCAGCGTTCTTTGGCCGCCATTACACCAGTCAAATCCTAATTATAGTGACAATCAAGTTTTATTCCTTAAGTAGCTGAATTTCTTCCACCAATTAATGGTTGAGAACTGTGGCCGATTAATTAGCACTACATGGTTATAACCATCCTGAGACTGTACAGAATGTGAGCTGACTGGTGTAATGGCCGCCGAGTTGCAGATGTTGGAGCGGGTAAATAGTGAAAGAAGGGCGTAGTTTGGATGCGAGGGTACGCCACTCACCTCTAAAACCGAGATGAATGTAGACCAGCACCTTGATACCGTACGTGGATGCAGAAGAGATTTGTTTTCGGTCGTCGGTCGAGTCGAAGTCGATCAAGTCAGCTAGGGCAGCTAGAGCTAGATACTGATCTGTCTGTGCTATAGCTATAGCTTCTCTATAGCCAAGCACGCATGGCTTGTTGCACCACTGTATGTGCATATAATGGATGCAATGGCGAAAGCTGAAAATAGCAGCACACGTAGCCACGTTAGATATCTGAAGGCCGGATTTGTATAACGAGTAACCCAATCTGGCCTAGCTCCTATCCCTTTTGCAAGCGTCAACACCCTCCATCACCCAAAACCAGACCATTTCCTATCACCTATAGCCATAACATGCTATTTTATCTCTTCTCTATCATACAATAGCAGTCAAAAATGCAGCTGTATGTTAGTTTCTCAAATCACCCCAGATTTTGCTAAAAACAATATATTTATTCTAATATGACATCAAGGATATGACATGCATTCTACAGTAATGACTGGAAATTCTTATTTGTGCCCATTATGTTTAATTTATTTGTTTTATTATTTGCTTTATTATTTATCTCAGTATTATTTATTGCATAATTAGTGTCATCATTCATTTAATAATTAATTTATTTATTTAGTTATTCTCAAGCCTGATAATTTGCATTTTTATTAGTTGTTAAATTTAGATATGTAAATAGACTATAATATATGGACAAAATGCAATCGTAGATAAGTACCTTAATATTATATGACATTATTGTAACAATGCATTTGATTTGTAAGAATTAAGCCATATACTCGTATGTTGTCTTGAATACCTCATATTGTGGTCTTGATAATCCGGAAACACAAATGAGCACAACTCAGAGGCAAAAGTGCATATGAAGTATTTAATAATACAGCCAGAACCCAGCATATAAAGCCCCTGAACACGTGACACAGAACGCAACAGGGCAGAGTCGAACACCTAAGGGATCATCCATAAAATACGTTCGCAACAATCGCTGAAATTTTGATCCCTTCCCCCCTTTGTAACAAAGTTGTAACAACTTCCAACACCCCCCCCCCTAGACGAACGTCACGCATAATATAA
>WWPM01023132.1:10500-27570 GCA_023279145.1 Glomeris maerens
CATTTTATTGTACACGTTTGTCACAGTCACCAAAGGCCCCTCCCCCCCTTAAAGCGAACGTATTTTATGGATGATCCCTAATTCTGAGAATACTGTGTCCAAAGAGCAAGTAATTAATATTCAACATGAATTTATTTTCAACAGGCAAGCAGATAATATTATTATTGCAAACAGTTAAACAAGTGATATTATTCGTAATATATATATTCAGGAAACACACTATTATTACATGGAATTAATCCTTAATTCACACACAATTTCCAAGGAATTAATCAATAAGTCACATCATCTTGTGGATATTTCACACCCAATTGCTTTCGTATTTCATCCAGTATCTCGTGTATGGCGATGCTATCAGCGTGAGACACCAATGGGCTTTCTTTCAATCCTAGCAAAAGTATAATTAATGCATTTGCATTATACATATAGGTCTATAAATATACATTATAAAGATTACAATTGAATCGAAATGTTCAGGTTTCATGAATTAATTACCAGCTTGGAGGCATCGTCTAACTTCAACCGCTTGATATGTCAAACCCTCACTGTTTGGAAAATTGCATTTAAATTTCAGTTGTGGTAGTGGGAACTCAAAGGCCCCATTTGGTGTTGTAACAAGTGTTGGGCAGCGATATGGGTCATGGAGCTAGCATAGCAGCATGCGCATATTAGTGCAAATTAAATCGAAAACAAACAAACACAAAAACATACTTTTATAAGTCCTTTTGTGCCAGCTATATAGGCTTCATTTGGCATATTAACCATTGCATTTACTAACAAAGAACACATCCTTCCACCTTTATATTCCAAAGTGATTGCCGATGAAAAATCAATCCCTGCGCCAACAGTATGATTTAGATAATATTTGAACGAATTAAACCAAATTTATGCAATCTGAACGATTTAATGATTTCTATAATTCAACCTTCTTCACTAAGGTGTCCTGTGGCAGTTATCTTTTCCGGTTTCTCAGGCCAAAATAACATATTGGCCAACTGTACACCGTAAATGCCCATATCAATTGTGCATCCGGCCCCAAGTTCCTTCTTGACTGTGCGTTCTATCATATTTATTACATGATAGGCAAAGTTGCCCTGTAATACTTTGATCTCGCCAATGGCACCAGATGATATCTCCTTCCGGATTAGATCATATGCAGGTGTGAATCTGCTCCAAATTGCCTTTCAAACAAACATTTCATGTGTTACAATTAAAATAAACATTTCACCAAAAGAGCATAATATTTAATTAATTAAAATATCTTCTGAAAAATAGCTATTGTAATCGGTCTAAAACTTTAGATAGGCAATATTGCTTGGTTCTTTTTTGTGAAATGAAATACATTTAATCCAGGGTTTGAACAGATGTCATGCAAGTTCAACATTTTTCCATGCCACCATTAGCTTAATTTTCCAGAATATTGCAATTTTTATTTGTCATTAAAATATCCCCAAAACAAATATGAAAGTTCCTCCTGCACAAGAAAAAAATTCCATGAAAACAAATTTGACTGAAGCCAATTAATTTGGCCCTAAACTATAACAGTTCAGGAGCATTTGCCATACTTTATTGTCATGTAATAATAACATTACAAAACTTTTCAAAATTCATAGCAGCCGATAAATAATAGAGGTTTCTGGGTCTGGCAACTAATAATGGGAAAATCATAAACATTTTCAGACTCTGTGCAAACCCTGTGAATTCCATAAAAAATATTTTTCTGCATATGCTTAATTAAAAATACAGCATTTCCTTATGAACAACGATTCTTGAAATTTCACTTTCTCTGATAAAGCAAACAATATTGAAATTTACCTCCATCAAAAACAGATTCTTTTCTTTGGCGATTTGGTACATGGTGCGAACTTCGTTCGCATTCATGCCCATTGGCTTTTCACAAAGAACATGTTTGCCAGCAAACATCATCATTTTTGTTATCTGCAAGTGAGTCGGATGTATAGATCCAATATACACAATTTCTAAAATGATGTTGGAAATATTAAACAAATTTTACATTGACACAAGCCAATTCATTAAAGAAAATACAACTGAAAACTTATACAGGGTGTTTCTAAACTACAGGGACAAACTGACAGAGCATATTCCCTGAATGAAAACAAGACATAAAGTTCCTATGAACCCATGTCCCCAAACGCTTAGTTTTTTAAGCAGCACCTACATAAAATGTGACATCCATAATTCATGCTCCCCACATCTTTATTAGGAACGCATAATGAATGATCAATGGAAAGATGTGGGGAGCATTAATTATGGATGTCACATTTTATGTATGTGCTACTTAAAAAAAAACTAAGCTTTGGGGACATGGGTTCATAGGAACTTTATGTCTTCTTTTTATGCAGGGAATATGCCCTGTCAGTTTGTCCCTGTAGTTTAGAAACACCCTGTATAACATCACCGATATCTGGATCTTGGGCAAGGGACTCGTAACCCAAATATGCTTTCGGGATGTTAAACTTCTTAGCAAAGTTCTCAGCAGATTCCAAATCACGTGCCGCAACAGCCAACATCTATGGGCACATGCATTCACAATTTTAACTGAATATGAACGCAAAGTATAAACAGGCTTAGGTATTAAGAACAAACCTGGTGTTCTCCTTTCATGTTTTCAAGACACGCTGCAAAATCATTGCTTATAAGTCCAGCACTTACAATGCCCCATTTGGTGGCTTGTTTGTCTGCCATCTTTTATAGTTAATTCTCTTCGTGTAAAATTGACTAACTACTATACTTTCGAGCTCGACAACTTCTGCAACATAGACCTAGCTACCCCGACTCGTATATTTAAACGATATAAACTCAAGGCCACTCAACACGTCTGCGCAGTAGTAATCTGCATGGCTACACAACAAAATGAACTTTGGAAGAATACTCCTTCAAACATGGCGCCGAAGCATTTATTTGCAGTGCACATATATTTTACACAAAACAACGAAATAAATTACACGGTAGAAGTTGATCACGTGCGAAAGAAAAGCCACATCATCTTGCAATAAATACTAACATTAGAAATGAACTCTGCATATGGCATAGTAGATACAATTAATCATTTCACTGAGCTCACTCAGTAAATAAGCTCTGTCATAAGCGATAATCTTTCTCGCCACTTTCACTTCAACTCCATATCTGTCATTGCCTGCTTTTGGTGCAATATTTCTCAGCAAATCAATCAATTGACGGTCAAATTAATGGTTTCAATTTACACTAGCTGTGTCACAGAATTT
This sequence comes from Glomeris maerens, assembly GCA_023279145.1. NCBI lineage: Eukaryota > Metazoa > Arthropoda > Diplopoda > Glomerida > Glomeridae > Glomeris > Glomeris maerens. Next base: position 13,746 of record WWPM01023132.1, read on the forward strand.
CACGCACATTCAATGCCCAAATAATACAATAACATGCTGTGACTGAAATTATAGCTTTACACATACTCAAGTCTTAAAACTTTCATTAAATTCTAAGATTCATAACACACAAATCCAGCGAGTATACACTGTATGAGGAATTGATGTAGTCCATATTATAACGTCAATATAGAGATTCCAGTGCAAGGAATAGTGAATTTTAAGGCATGACAGCTGAAGATATATTGATGCATATATGTCAAGACCCCAATTTTCGTTAAGAATAGTATATACCGTATTTTTCAAATAGATAACACGCACGTTATGTATACAAAAAAGTTCTAAACTCTGGAAAAAGTAGCACGCGCAGTATACATCAGATAGGTGATAGAGGTTAATAACAAAACTAAGTACGTAATAAACTCGTTGTTTATTAAACACAAACTATTCAAATCCCAGAAATTCTTCACCAGACTCTACATTGAAAGGATGAAGTTAAAATGTCTGTTGGCTTCATGTGCATTATCTATACATGTAAATGAATGACGGGGAAGTTTTGGTGCGCGTTATCTAACGAAAAATACAGTATATATTTAAATAGGCAACAAAATTAAATGTTTGTAGCACTACTAAGTTGACGGCCAAGACGGAAAACCTATTTTGGCACTAATCCACGGGTTTGCGGGTACACGATACCTCCACCTGTCTTTGGTATTTTGGATCTACAATCATTTAAAAAAAAACAACTTTAGTGCCGTACACCAATACGAAGAAATGAAAACTAACTAATTTCAATGTTAAATTACCTGCCAGGGTTGGCCTTTTCTTTCCGTACAGCTTTGGTTTTATTTTGCAAAACAAGAGCGCTGTAAATAATGCAACATGGATTTGTCGTTAAATATAACAATATTCGAAGTTTTTATATAAGTGTCATGAATTACCTTGCATCAATATCGATATCATCTTCGCCTTTTAACGCGGCATCTAAGGCAGCTTTCATTCCCGGAGCAATCGCGGGCCCCTCGTATTCGCGTGTTGTTCGGCATGGCATGTCCAATTCAACCAACAGGATGTTTTCACCCTAAAATTTAAAGGCATAAAACTTATTGCCTGCGTTTTCTAAAATGTTAAGCATTAAAAAAAAATTAAAGAATGTTTTGACGTCACCAAATACTCATGATATTGTAAACAGTGATTGTTAAGAAGTTCACCTTGAAGATCCAAGGTGAACATTGTTACCTTGTATCTGGTACTTCCACCAGTGGAAGCGGCTAATTTAGCAAACTCGGACATTGGCCGTCTACTTCCAACTGCCGAAATTGGCCGCTTCAGCAACGCAGATGTGGGACTGCTGAACGTGATAACAACAATTATATACACACATGCAATCCAAGGCTGTCATAAAGAAATGCCTACCTGCTTGCTTTATTGTAAGGAAGCAATTTCCACTGGTCTTCCTCTTCATCGAGTACAATTCGCTGACCGATTTTATTTTTCTCTTCCAATGGAATGAAATTCTCAATTATTAAATACCTGAAACGAATATAAAATACTGCACGTATTGTTCACTGAAAAGATTCAAGTAACCAAGGATCGCACTTCAGCTTTAGTTCACGAGTTAATTCGTTCTGCGTCTGTTCCATTTCCTGCCGTTCCCTCGAGTGCTCTTCCTGAATGTCCTGAATTTCTTGTTTGATACTTTGAAGCTTCGAAAACAGCTTCAAACCAATAACCCCCACTTCAGATTAAATGTACGCAAGAAATAAAGATATCACAGTTTATACCTTCTTCAACTTGCGAGTTTTGATTTCAACTTCTTGCTGCAGAGAAGTGTACGTTCCTCTGATTTCCAAAGCACTTTCTTCTTGGGTTTCCAGCTTTTGCTTCATTTCCCTTTCCAGTCTCTAAAAGAGCACCGCCAATCTTCACTATTAACTCTCTGTCATTTCAGTTTCACATTTAGAAAATACGGAAAACACGCTCACAGTTTGATGAGCTATTTCTTGTCTTCGCTGCTCCAGTTCCCGTTGTTGTTCGTTTGTGTGATCTACTATGTTTTTGCCGCCAGAAAGCAGTTTACTTTCCATTGCCTGCTCTTACATAAACTTTATTTTAAAATCAAGTAAAGATACAGTAAATATTAACTTCACACGACCTTTATTTTTTGCGCAAGTTTATCTCGGGCTTCTTGTTCCTTTCGCAAAAGACATTGTTTGCTGCCGAGCTCTTCAAGCAGCTTGTCCTTCTCCTACGTAATATTACAACAATTCACTTTCATAATACAGCATTGGGTAATATTTGTTCGATATTTGGATTAAATACCTCTGCGATGAGGTTATGGTTATTCAATATGGCCGTTCTTTGTTCTTCAAGAATGCTTTCTTGCAACTTGAGATATTCCTCTTCACTTTCACCCTCTTCAAATACAGACTCAATATCATCCTCTTCATTTGCTTCACCATTACTGATACCTTGGACATTTACCAGAATAATTTCAAATGTACGTGGCTATGCAATTTACATACTGTATAAAATATTCGTTATTTATTTTTTGCGTTACCGGATCTTTTATGTTTCTTTTCTTTTCCACCTCTGGCTGTCAATTGCGCCTTTAACCTGAAATTTTAAGACATTATAAAAATAGAAATCACGTTATGTAATTTAAATTGAATAAAATAAAACAAAAGTAACTTGGCAATCTCTTGTTGGAACTCCTTCAGTAAAGCATCTTTGGGATCTTCATTAATACGCGGCTTATTCTTTATATTCTTAGCACGATTTGCATACCTGAATACAGAAACAAATAGGACATGAAGCCAGTTTAGGTATTAAATTGGTGACCTGAGACACAACCTAAGCGTAGTTAGAGTTTCATCGTAGTTGTAACTCGCGGGTCCGATATTGGCAACCATCACGGTTTTTGCGTTGCCGCCTAAAGAATCTGAAATGAAATAAATAACCTCGTCATCATCTTCAACACGCAGCACCAGAATAGCTAGGCCTATCCTATGAATAGCATATACTGCGGACTTCATGTCAGGAAAAACAAACAATTTGCTCCAATGTAGATTGAAAGTTTAATCATAATTCACACACTTATTTTAAAAAGATCTGTATTATTACCCTGCAGGATGCGAGTCAACTTTGAATCTCTGTATGGAATGTGTGAACTTTTTCCGTCGACAAGTGCCGATATCACATTTCCCAGTGCAGACAGCGACAGGTTTATTTTGGTGGCTTCTTTCAGACGTTCACCCTGATTTTTCATTGCAAGCAAACACATAGACATCGCAGTTGCACACACCTAACTGAAACACTTACTTACAGCTGCGCCAGATTTTGCTTGTCGTTCACTGCCAGCAAGATCTACCAAATTAAGCTTGCCGGCACGAATGTGATTTTCGCCATCGGGTCCAATCTTTGCATGGGAAATGTACAGGGCATTTAGCACTTCATTCGGCACAAAGAATGCAAATTTAACCGACAACCTGCTGCATTTCATGCTTTAAACACTGAAATAAGTTTTACGCAGATGAAATACTACTAAGAATTTGACAATTATAAAATAACCTATCAAAATAAATGTAATATCAAATTATAGACAGCATTATCAATAAATTGCTACATAGGATAACAATTTTATAAAGGTATGAAAGATTTATTAATGTACAGATCGAATCGCATCTCTCCAAATATAAATAACTACTTGAAATTTTTAAACAACTTTTCATTAAAATGTATAAGCAATTGTAAAATGCATAAGTTGATTGGGAATTAATTGTACTATACCTCACTGCATTCTATGGTAATCATGAATATAGCATGACTTCTGGAGCTATGTTCATTCATATTGGTGGCCCTTTGTAAATAAATGACGTTAAAATTTATTTTAAGAACACAAAACACTTCATTTCCCTACCCTGTAGACCGGTTTTGATTTCCAACAGACATTACATGTTCAATTTCTTTGGAACTCTTGCACACAAATGAAGTCAGGTCCTGCGATGATCAACAAACCAAGATCAACTGCGCACATATAGTTTTCATATTAATTGAAACACATTAAAATATACCTTTACGTAGACACCCGTGTCCGCCCTCTCCTTGAGATCAAGACGTTTCGACTGATCTTTGCAAAGCAAATCTCGAATCTCTTCCTATGTAAATAATAATGTGCATTTCAATAAGTACTTTAAAATTACACACTGAATCATTCAATTTCTGAGACATTTCCAAACCTGGTAAATTTCTAAATATGATGCTCTCACTAAATACTGCTGCTTCTGTGAACGCGCAATATGACTGAAAATGTGTTCAAACGAATTGGGTATAACACCTTGACGTTCCAAGTCATTTCTTATCCCTGGAAAAATGAGCATTCCAATTATAATATATATATATTTACATAGTTATTACAAGGCATTATGTATACCTTCCATTGTGTACGTTTTGCCCGTCCCTGTCTGTCCGTACGCAAAAATAGTACCGTTGAAGCCATTTAGGACTGAATCGACAAGTGGTCTGAAGGTTTCATCGTACAGCTCCTGCTGTTTTGAGCTGCAATATTGTAAATAATTATGTTATTTTAAGGCAATTATGCAAAGTTAATAATTGTCGATCTACACTATGTTATAATTACTTCCAGTCGTAGATGGCATCAAACGTAAATTGTTTCGGAGCATCATCAGTCACATTTTTGAGGTTTGTAAGTTCTACCAAACCTCTTGATGGTTGCATCCCAACAATACTAAACAAAGATACATGTTACTGCATTCACATATTAGTAAACCATATAAAAATATCGCAAATACACCCCAATTAAGAAGATGAAATATAGTGTATACAGCCAAAATTTAGGAATATGAGCATTCTATATTCTGGAATTTTACATTCACATATATATGGAAAACTGAAAGGATCGGATCGGAAACATCTTCCAACTTACTTAATATTTTGTTGTGGGGTTTATATTAATTGGTGACCCGGTAAAACATATTGATTTGTTATTGTTTTGTTTTATTTATTTATGTTTATTATATTGTTATTTTGTTTTACGTTTTATCGTGTATCAAGAAAGCCTTTTTTCTTTCCCCGAGTTCGATGTGAACATTTCAATAAATGCGTGAAATTATAGATATAATTGAAAAATGTCAATTTAATAAGCTGTTGAATCATATATTGGTTGAATTGAAAATGTTTGAATACGTATGTAAATGTAACGTGAAAACTCGTGTTAAATAAACCATAATTATGAGTATGATATAATTCTATGGGGAAAATATAATTGGAAAGAATAATATTTATTATTATTACTCAGTCATGCATTTCAGACGAGTATTTCCTTAATTTAAACCAATGTATTATGTTTACACTTCATGTCCATCTGCAATTTCCTTGTCACTGATTGGTCGACATCGCACCACAACTTTCACACATTCCAGATTGGATGGCTTTAAGGATTTCAGCTGTTAAAATTAATGAACACATGAATGATGAAATATATCAATGGGAATCTCATAAACATTTACGGAACAGATACTATAACCACACTGATATATACTACACGCAGCAATAAGCCCGTACGCCTTATACACATACCATTTTGTGACTTTTTAGGTCCGATATGACCGGTGTTTCAATTTCTGCATCAGATTCTTCGGAAATTGTTGTACGTATCGCAGAATCGGATAGAAATAAAAGTCCTGACAATTTTTGCAACGACCGAGGCACCTATATCTCAATCACAACAACAGATACAAACAATCAATAATATTCCGCAGGCTGATGATCAGATTGCAGGTTGTGAATGTGCAATGCAAGGAAGGCCATGTATACTCCGTCCGTAGCGCAGCCCAGTGCACACAAAGCAGTCCTAAAACATATTGGCTACAGTTGCGCCATCTAGCGTCTAAGTGACGCACTATTTGAAATACTGCCTGATAAATACAGGGTGTTTCAAGATAAAGTTTATAGGCCATTATTTAAATAATAAAACCACTCATATTTTGTTTTTTTAGACATAATTTTAAATTGTTATCAAGATGTCAAATTTCTAATGTGGATTGAAAAATATTGCATATTTGTTGTATAATTGGTTTCTAATTTTATATGCACTATTTTATATTTGTCAATTGTGGATCGTGTTCATTCATAGAACCTAAAAAGTTAAAGTGATTTGCCCAAATCAATTAATCATGATAAATCTTTTCAGTTCTGCTGTAATCTGGCATTATTGAATTAGTTACTTTCACTTGCTACATTTTCCAAGTTTAACATTTACAATTTTGTCTAAAATCAGGTTTTATTAAAAAAAAATAAAGTTTATTGTACTAATTTGATGATGGAACTACGACATTGCAACTGCCATTGTACAATTTCATTGTAAAATTATTCGTGGAATTAAAAAATTAAAATCCGTGTCAATTCACATGCAAATTTAAATCCATAAAATACTGAAGGAGATAGTGTTCTAAAATTTCGGATAAAATCAGATCATGGAAGCATTCAATACAAGTTAACCGATTTAATCTCATAGCTCGAATAAGAAATGATATACTGCAATGTATTATAAGCAAAGTCACAGAACTGTCGGCTTTATTTTGTTTATCTTACAACGTGCATGCGGTATTTTCCATTTATGAGACAGAATTCATATGGCAACGAATAAATCGACAAGAATAATAATATAATAATAATAACTGTTATTATTATTAATAAGGGTCGGGCAAATTCACTGGAAATAATTGCTCAATATCTCTCCCGTACAAAGTAAGAATTCTTCTCGCCTATATTTACAAGCTCAAAACACGATTTCCGTTTCAACTGGCAATGAACTATTTATTATAAATACACGACAAAAAACGACGTATCTATTCGAGTGCTTATATACTTTCAAAATTTGTCGCGCTGTGGAAAAAAAAATGTAACTCATATACCATATAATCTATAGCCAACTCACTGAAAGGCAACAAGCCCTAGAAAGAATAAAAAATAAAAGTCATTGGCTATATCACAGGTTGATATGGTGGTGCAATTTCGGTATATAAGTAGCAAAAGCAGATTTGATAAAGGGGAGAACCAGCTTTTGAGTTGATGCGCAGCATTCTCACTACAATCACTGCGAGAAAGTTCATATTTCCCCCTTACGACAAGAAAATGCCCGAATTTACTTTTGCGAATCGTTCGTGTTAAGTGCAGAAATGGTTATCAGTTAAATTTCCATGCAGTCAGAATGAGTGTCCAAAAAAACTCTCGAAGGTTTAAATTGTGTGTTCAACAACAATTATATAAGAAAAAGCGCATGTATAGAATTTCAAATCTCACAATTACTTGGCAACAGGTACAATCACGAGCAATGTACTGCACTGAAATCGATTGGCATGGAAGAAATGCACTGCAGTCCCAAAAATCTAGAAAGTGACAGTTTTTTTTTACATATACGGCTATCTGAGATGCAGCATGGCACACAACCTACGCAACTCTTGCAAATTTGCATTACATACTTCAAGATCACAACTTCACTCCCTTGGCATTGTTTCCAAATAAAGTATTCAATTTTCTCAGATCTCAAATAATTAAATGTGTGCACCTCATACCAACATGACTTTTTTGTAGCTATAGGCAATGCAGTGGATTCTATAATGAAATCTTGGCAACAATTAATGTGTATTTCAATGGCAAGAGTTCTGTATGCAATTTTAATTACACGGAAAAATCCAATAAGCAATGTCGCATTATACTGTGAAATTTCATTTTGTAACTCAATGATCACAAAATCTGAAACTACATACATACAATAAATATATAAATACCAAATTGTTTTGCTCATTTATCACTCAAATTACTGCACCACATCATGCTGAATATGAAAAGTCTGTCTTTCAACTAAGTCTTCTGTTACATATGTGACAACCAACTTAGAACATAGTGTTCGGTCAGAAATACTAGATAATAGTCTTGATAATAGTAATAGCAGCAGCAAATACAAATCAAAATTCAAGTCTTAATTATTAGTAATGGGACATTGTAACAGAGAAACAGCGAAAAGATTTCCTGTCGTAAATTTTGTGAAGAACCCATGGGTAAATCACCCGACTTTAAATTCTAAATATTTAATTAAAAATCCACTGCATCACTAGTTCCTAATAGTTTCCAAAAAATTCAATATTTTGCACAGAGTACCAACAGCATTTTCAAAGTATGTACACAAGTTCTGCGCCACACTGGACAAACACTGTTTAACTGAAACTGAAATCCCTGCTGAGGCGAATGTCTTGTCAAGTTTTTGTTTTCTTCTTGTTATTATTGTGTTTCTTTAAAAGGAAGATATAAGGGTGCATTCAGTGTACGTGTTCAACAGCGGCGATGGTGGTGTAAAAATGCAACGATGAATCGAGCACATGCACGACAACAAGCAACTATTTCACTACAATTAAAACATGTGAGGGGAAAACGTGAAAGAGTTGCAGCCACCTTGTGTCATCAATTTTGTGTCATTTAAGAAACAGGTATACGTTTGATTTCAATTCCTCCGTCGCCACCAACTTCAATCTTCCGTATCCCGGCCTTCCTTTCCACGCACGTGCGGGAATGTGGCACCCAACATTAAATTCAAATAGCACACCATTTCCCTTCACTTAGACTCTTTTTTTTGCGACTACAACACTAGAACGCTAGGAACACAATATTTAGTCTCGGGCCACTTGGCCTCTGACACGAGTGCGTCCTTCTGGATACGAGTATCATTGCAGTAAATTGGAAAGCAAAACGGGGTCTCTCGCTCTGTTAGTTGGGCAAATTGTCGTGGAAAATGAAAAGGTGGGGCTTCTGGGAAAGGGGATCCTCACGACACCATTGCCAAGGGTCCATTTGCCACTAATACCGATTCCGCAAGGCTCCATATGCCCTTAGTTTCACGCACACCCACTTCCAGTGGATGAAGTGATGACGGCCATCACAGCTTTGCTTACCAATTGCCAGTGAGCAGAATGCTGATGACCCCGCATCACACCATCACCACGTCTTCTTGGTCGCAAAACAGAAAGCGGAACTGGTCTATCATTGTCTGTACCGCGTCTTCCAGATGTGGACGCATGCGCTCGAACACACCCATGTCGGTGAACTCGATCGGAAGCAGAGTCGGCCACCAACAGATGGCCAAATTTTTGCTGTCCATGCTGTTTAATTTGCAGTTTTCCGATACCCTACAAAGCAAATTCTGCATTTAATACTGCACTACTCAGCATGCATATGCAGCTGGAATAAAACAGCAAAAACCAAAAAATGGCATAATAGACTTGGATATACAACATTATATTCTACTGGCGCAGATTCAAAAACATAATTCACGGGAAATGTTTAAATGAAATAATTAATTAACCAAGGTAAACGTACACTAAAAATACAATTATGTAACTACATGGATAAATCACACTCATTCATTTCATTTGTAACCCATCATGTTACCTGACTAAATGCTGAAAGACGTATTTCAGGATCTCATTGCTAACAGACGGAAGTTTCTTCAGCAACTTGCCCAAATCCAACAACCTGCAGCTCCTATCCTGATGAGCTGTAACACATTGCAATTCAGTTTGAAATAAGGATAATTAGCAATTAACAGAAGCAATTGTTTCTCGACTCACTTGATATTTCGACCAACTTGCTCATATCGTCCTGCGACAGTAAAGGTGGGAGCCGCTTGGAGAAGAAGTCTTTGAGTGCCGTTGCGACAGCATTCACCGGAATGTCAAGTTCCCGTATCGTTACATTGGGATCTTGAAGAGAAAGAGCGTCAACAGACCATTTACAGGAATTTTAATGTAACATTATCACAATAATTACCTTCATCAAACCTTTGGAATAATAGTTCAACGTGTGCGCGGTTGCCAGGAACTCTATAAATCCCTTCGGAATCTAAACCTGCAATTGTCAATTGGAAAACACAACTTATGTAACTTTCTGTTATGGGAGTTGTTTGTAGATAAACTGTGACACTTGCCTTCCTCTTCAATGAACTGAATGCATTTTTCTAGAAATAATGGGATGGGATTGTCATCGGACTGAGCAAATTCTAATAACTGCGTAGGATAATGGCATTGGACGCCGCTCTTCAAGGTTCCACCTTTCTTGTGCTTCTTCTTCTCCTTCTCTTCCTTTTTCTCAGCAAGACGCTTCTGTTTTTCCTGTAACCCAGCAAAACAAATTAGTCCATACAATAAAAACATATGCTATAACGACATAAACTCACTTCTTCCTTCTGCCTCCGCTTCTCAAGTTTCTCGTCTTCTTTCGTCTTCTGTTTGTCTTTTCGCCGCCCAGTCTTGTCGATTTTCATACTGGCAACGAACTGCCGCAACGTTCCACACATTAATTTACATTTGCCAACTTAAACCTTCCGTTTGCAAATCTAAGAAATAAGTACTCGAGAATTCCCATCTTTCGGGGACAGCAGTTCCAAGCTGGAATCGTCTTCGTGCGGTTCCATTTGCAGTTTGGCTGTAATCGAACAGAAATTCCATTGGAACCATTTCAAACGCCAGTTCCAAATTGCGAACGCGAAATGGAAATAACCAAATAAAATCGACACCTAAGTTCCCGAACCAAACCATATTGTAACTAGTTTCTCTGTCTGACGTGAGAGCACGAACACGCATCCATGTTGCAAAATAATCAAATCCAAGTTACACAATCCAAAACACTGTGACTACAACATGCCAAACTCAAACTGTATAATTATTATAATGAGAACCTGTGCCTTTTTCACATTTTAGAAATTTTCTAACAATGCCAAAATACATTTACCGATTACGATAAACAACACAACTGCTAGCTACTAGAGACGCAAGCATCAAACTCAACCACAAACAGTTATTCAATATCTGATTATTCGTATTTCAGATGAGAATATATGCATTTGCAATGACAACACCAATTTCTATCAATAATAATCAATTGCAAGGAAACCTCGGTTTGAGTCTATAGGCTAACCGAAATATATTAGTCAGTCGTAACATTGCCAGGGAGAAGATTCAACATTAAATTTCATTTGCTGAGAATAACTTGTCCTATTCTCCAGCATACATATAAAATCATATTAGTTGCAAATAATTGGCAAACCGAGGATATCCCTGCAACTGACAAATTAGATACACAGTAACTCGTGAATCACTCCGTACATTGCAGCATTACAGGGGATATCAAGCGGGGGATAAAAAAAAATAAAAAAAACACGCAAAAAAGATTGGAATTAATCGTGCAAAGATGCAGCAAATCAAATTAAAAACTGATACGAGTAAATTGTTGCAATGGGGGCTGTTCAGAAAAATATAATTGACTTTTTACGAGCAGCGAGATGAACTTACAAGCTGGCGAGAAAAGGTCACTGTCAGAGGTTAGCTGACTGCTGAATTGCCGCTGCAAACTGTCACCGAGAAAAGTGTGCGATTTCTTTTTTTGCGGAAACGAACGCTTTGCTTTGTATTTGGGCCGCACTGATTTGAAGTGGTTAACATCATCACCATCAGTGCCATCGCTACCTTCCGAGGGTGAACCGCTACGCACTGCATTCAACGTCAACCATTACGTTCAAAATAACTTGCACATCATTAGAATGTTATAAGCGCATTAAGAACTGAGCCAAGTCAGCGCTTTGGTGATCACTTCGTTTGCGAAGATACCTTCAAGGGGCTCTAAAGACCGCGCGGCCATCATTCGCTCGCCGCCGGGGAATGCCGAGTTCAAAAGGGACGGGTGATGAACACCTTCGAAAGCCATGGGAGGAACTCGGGGAGTGGCCACAGGGATTCCCCTTTTTCGTCTCATCCTCTTATGCGTAGTTGGCCTTCGAGGTCCTCTGTGAGCCAGAGCCCTTCGCTCCATCGAGCTCCATTCGCTGTCCGAGTCAGTGAGCGCTGCGTGCGTAACGTTACCCGGTAATGCTAACTATACGTAACTTTCCCCGGTACACTTTACACCAAAAACCGATACAGGTACACCACCAACACAGTACGATTACAGGTAAAAGGAGTCGACTCTCACCGTGAGCAAGATCTCTATGTTTACCATTGTACGCGTCCCTATCAAATGAGCCGCGGCCTGCAGTTTGCATGAAAACAAACGGACAGAAAAAACATTGCCATCAGACGGTAAGCTAGTTTTGGATATCTCTCGTACAAGCTACAATACTGGATTCGCTTCTATCTCTAGCATAAATTGTAGATGAAATCCCATCAATCTTGTACAATATTCTAGCAATCAAATTGACAACATGCATTACAAATTAAGTCTATTGAAAACTATTACATTAATTAAGATCGATTAATGGAGCATACAATTTTTGGGGGCAACTGACCAAGAAGCATTTCGACCTTTTCTTTTCTCAACATGACTTTTCCGAGAATATACATATATCACAATCTAGGTTACGACCAACAAGCGTGGAGTAACGCAAACAATATACCATGGCACTTTGGGCAGATGTAGCAGGTTAGAAAACTTGTGCTTACCTTTGCTGAACTCCCTTCTTCCTGGCTGCCTAACACGAGGTATTCTTCCACCTGAGATGGCATCGTGGACAGTTGCGTATTCGCTGTCGTTCGTTCTCCATCGTGACGGCACTGCATCCTAAAATGTTATAATCAACACTTAAAACTGGAATTTTGACAACACAGTATTCTAAGATTAGTATACAAAATCATAACTTAGGGTAATGCAAGCAACAGTCAGAGTCAAGCCAAAAGAAGAATACGAGGATAAAGAAGTATCATTCTCACGATGACCTCTTAAAATTATAAAACCAACAACCAAATTGAGTTCACTGAGATTTCAAAATCATTCCCGAGCCAAAATTCTGTACAATTAATCAAATCCACTTTATTCACAAACTTCAGTCTACGTATCAACAAATTATTTAGGAAGATTCCATGAAAACAATTGTGTAAATTTAAATTTCTTGAAGTCCACACATGATGATTACTGTGACGTCATTAATAGGTAACTAAAGGACACAGATGATTTCAACAGCAAAAGTTGTTTGTATGGATGGGAAGAGCCTCTGTATTTAGGCTTTTTTTGAGGTTTTCAAGAGAATAGAGACGTCTTTTATGGATGAAGAGGAAAATAAGCACATACCTTGACTTGAGCATAATCTGGACCAAGTTCGATAGATTCTGGAGTTGCCAATGGCGCGTGAACGGTTCCCATCTTAGTTAATTTTGGAATACCCTGTTCCTTGGCACCCAGATTCAGCTTTGCAATAGCATTTGTTACATTTGAGTAATTTTTCAGATCCAACTTCCCAGGCTGCAATTATTAATAAAACATATTACTACAAATATTTAGAGCTATTAGCGTACATTCCGTCGATACATACTTCGGCAATTTTTGGCTTCCCACTTGGCTTTGGTTTGATTGGTGGAGGAACTTTTCTTCGGCCAGTAGTGTAAGACTGGAACCGGCCATGGTGAGTCCAACTTTCACCAAAACTCCGTGGTAGAATATTGTCATCGGTCCAGCCTTACGAGACACAACAATGACAGAAGGTTACAGGAGAGTGCGAAACAATCCGGGGGAAAAAAGACACAAAAGGACGTTTCACATGACTATTCCCAATCACGCTCAGAGACACACATCATGCATGCGCCATTTTCTTTCACCCGAGACGCAAATGCAAGATGCGGTGCAAGACTATACAACCAGAACAACGGGTCACACTGTACACCGACTCTGCCGCACTCAGTAGTGTACCTGTAATTCCTGTTAACGACTCCCTAGACCCTTGATCCTCGACTGCATGCAATGAGAGAAACGGGGAGAGATAGAGAGAGAGAGAGAGAGAGAGAGAGAG
>WWPM01023133.1:0-10048 GCA_023279145.1 Glomeris maerens
ACGCTTTCAATATATTAATCAATAAAAAGTGTTTTTAAATATGTCTGGCAGATATTTCATATTTTGTCATTAATTTTAAGTAACAAATTGTGGGTGCAGGAGAAGATATATGTGTAGGCAACAACTGTCATGTTTCAGTCAATCTCACTTCAGTAGATTTGCTGATTTTTGCTTTAAATTTACACACAAGTAAAAAAAGCAAGATATTTCTATATCAATAATAGGTCTCTCCACACAAGAAAATTATTTCACTTTGATTATAAGCCCTGAATCTGCAAAAAGATCGCTTGCAGGCCTAATGTTCATATTTTTCACTGCATATATTTCATCTGACAGATAATTATTAAACAAACCAAAAATTAAAATCATCTTAACCCGTTCATTACCACGAAGTAAATAATAGGAAAAATTTCCAACAAATGTCATATTTTTTTCTTAGGACTTTGTAAATTTTATGGCAAAGTTAAAAAAAAAACATGAAAGCAACCATTTCGCACACATTAGTGAGAGTAGACACATGGCACAAAATAAAACACTAAAATACTGCAGGGGTGTGAGCAGTTATATGTCTAGTATTCAAAATTAGCAGGGTTTTTAATTTTAGAAATTCTTCATACTATATACAAAAAGAAAATTACTATGTGTCCCTCTGAAGGGACACTGGTAGTAAATGGGTTAAACTCAAAACACAATTTCCAAATATATTTATCAGCTGTAACTTTGGCCCTATCCATATTATATTTAAAAGTGAAAATGTAAACAAAAATCAGCCTGGCCTGCACACATCGTCTTGTCTGATTGTAAAGATCGAAAGCCAGATCTAATATATTCCAACGATGAAGCTATATTACGCCTGAAACACGGTTCCAAAAAACAATTTTTACCACCTACCTATTATTATAAAATCAATTTTATTATAACCAAAATAAAAGCACAAGCCAACCAGCAGTACTAGCAGCACATGGTGGTTGGTACAAGTTTGTCAACACTGCAATGTCGGTGGGTCACGTGACTCCGCCCTTTCGACTCCGCCCTGAACTTCCGGAATAAATGGTGGATATCTGCGGGTTTTTTTAAATTGTTCTTGGAATGCAATTCACACAAAGGATATGAACCACCCACATGCGCCCCTGACTTAAGCCAGCCCACTGTTAAAGTTCAAGACCCTTGCTTGGGCGTTTCCTTAAAGACCCAATAAGGATGGCAATCTCACAATGAATTAGCCAATACAAAAGGATTCAACGATTAGAGTAATTTTGTGCCAACTGCAGGTAATTGTGTTTATGCTCTACAAAATTTACCTTTACAACTGCAAAAAATATCGAATTCCTGACACTGCTAGTGAATTATTGTTTTCCATTGAGTTTCAAGTAATTTCTGATTTTACTGCTATTCTAAAGTGAGTACTGTATAGAATAATTATATGTATACATATATCTATACTTGCAGTTTATTAAAAGGTGTAAAATGCTGGAAATATTTAAATAATATCCATGTGGTGTAGAAAAAGGCAAATCAAGGAAAAACAAATTGTAAGATGCTTAAATTTTACAAGTCATTTTTAGGCGTGATACGTGCGGAAAGCACAAAATATGCAATTTTATTGGAATACATTGAATACCTGCAATATAGCTGTATGTATTTTACATATGTTTATATTAAAACATAAGATTTTATAAAGGTACTAGTATATGGTTGTGGTTTTTGTCATTGCAGCTAACTATGATATTAACTGTTGCTGCTCTTCATCTGAATAATATCATACAAATATTCCAGGCAAAAGGATATTTATTAAAATTATTTTGCAACAGAAGCAAAAATTCAGAGAATCACATAACAGTGAGTTGAACCCATAGTATACAATTTCATTGTACAACTGCTGAATTTATATTTCATTTATGAATTAATTCAGATTTGGATATAGTCAAGTGGCACCATATTGACAAGAAAATTCTACACCACGAGTTACTTTCAATAAATGATTGTCTTAGTTGTTTAAGTGTGCGTTTTGATATTGGGTTGCGTATTTATTGTAGGGAATTTTTTAAAGTTAATAATACAATATTGTTTATTTTATGACCTGCCAATAAATTTCATTAATTTACTGTAAAATAAAATTGTGTTTGCATCCAGTTATTTCTGTTGCAATGTCCCCACAACATACAGGGACTGAATCTCCTGCATTGAATGTACGCAATTATTAAAGAAATTTTATCTTGCTTCACTATGATGCAAGGAAAAATTTTCTAGTGTCGAAAATTAGCAATAGTAAATAATAATTAGCAAAATAAATACATTTCAGTAACTTGTATGACAACATTTCAGAATCGTTTATCGTGAACATTTTAGCAACGTATATGCCGATATTTTATAAACATTTAACTGGAGACATGGATTACTGAGAAATAATGGGTAAAATTAAAAGCGGAATTACATCCTAAATTTAATTGGTTATGTCTACCCGCGAGAAAAGAAAAGATAAGGGGAGGACAAAGGGGGGAATAATAATAGGCCCAAAGAAGTGGATTAAAATGATAAAGCAGGTAAATGGGGCGAGTAATATGTTAGTCTCTCAGGAATTGGAGGTAGATCGAGAGATATGATGGTGGCTGGTAATATACAGAAATGGTAATAATTGGAAGGATTTAAAAAAAGATGTTAATGACATTCTGGCGAAGGAAATAGATGGGACAGGGAGGAAAATGATTGCTATGGGTGATTTTAACGCGAGGACACGAGGTATGGGAGGAAGGATGATGGATAATGGAGAATGAGAGGAAAGAGAATCAAAAAATAAAAAATTTCATTGTGATTGCAGGTATATGGTGGAATGGCTGGATGAAGTTAGTTTAGAAATACTAAATGGGGGAGAGACAGATGCAAGTAAGGAAGAATGGACGTATATAGGGCACAGAGCTAGTACAGTGATTGACTATGGAGTGGTCAATATGGAAGCCAGTGAGGAGATATACGAGTTCCGAGTAGGGGACAGCATAGATTCGGACCACCAGCCTTTAATAGTGCAATTTAAGGGTATACATATAAATGAAGAAGAGAAGGTAATAGGAGGGCTGGAAGAAATATAATTGGAATAAGATAGGGATACAAAAATTTCAATCGGAACTGGCTGAAGGAAAAAAGGAGGAGGAGGAGGAGGAGGAAGATGAGGTGGAAGACAGGTGGAGAAAATTGCAGGAGAGAAGAGAATATGCAAGAAAGAGAAAAAATGGAGTAGGAAAGCAGGGGGCCCGGCAAGGAAGAGAGAAAAATGGTGGGATGAAGATTGTTGGAACTTAAAGAAAAGGGTGAGAAGAGCATTGGGTATGGTGAAAAATGCTAAGACAGATCAAGAGAAAGAAGACAGAAGAGATTGCTATAGGAAGTGTAAGCAGGAATATAAGAAACTTTGTAAAGGAAAAAATAAGGAGGGAGAATGAATCATGGTTAGAAAGTGTAAAGAAAGTGCGCTGCGAGAAAGATTTTTGGAAAGTGATTAAGGAGGCAGGAGGTAAAAAACAGGGTTATGGGATAATCAAAATTGAAGAGGATGAATTGGTAAAGCATTTTAAGGAATTGCTTGGAAAAGAAGAGACTTACTGGAATGAGGAGTGGGGAGGAAGACGAAAGGGAACCAGAAATCTCTAGGGAAGAGGTGGAACTCGCTATTAAAAGGTTACTACTAGGAAAGGCCAGTGGGGTGGATGATATAGAAAATTAAATATGGGGACGAGGGGGTAAAGAGCTTGCTGGTTAAACTGTTTAATGAAATCTGGAAAACAGGGAAGATGCCAGGTGAATGGCATAAGGCAAAGATATGCCAAATTTTTAAGGGAGGAGATAGACAAGATGCTTCGATCTATAGAGGGATTTCATTACTACCTACGGCCCATAACATTTTCGCAATGTTGTTAGAAAATAGAATATCGTAGGTTATGAAAGGCAAAGGAGCCTTGAAAAAATGGCAGTCAAGTTTTTCGGGCAGGGCGTGGAACAATGGATTGTGTATACACATTAAACACACTGATTGATAAGTGACTCAATACAGAAGAGGGAAAACTGATGGCTCTGTTTGTGGACCTAAAGTCTGCTGATTGGGTAAAATCTATACACAGAGCATTGAAATATGAGCAAAAGGCTCTAAGATTAGACGAAGACAGGTGGATTAAAAACTGTGTGAAATGGAGGAGAAGTTAGATGTGAATATTGTAACAGAGAGAGGGAGGAGGGAAAAAAGTGAGGCATTACAAGCGTTAGGGTTAACGGAGTGGGAACTGAGAAGACTAGAGGAGGAAGGGTACTGTGTACATCTAGAAATTGGAAGACGAATCACAGATAACACAAAACAAAAATTTGAGGAAAAGATCAGGAAATCAAATTACAACCCTATGTACCAATTAGTGAATCCAGATATTAAAAGGGGAAGGTACATTGAGAGAAAAGACTTAACATTAAAGGAAAAGTCAGTGTTAATTAACTGTACACTAGGAACTATAGCAAAAGCTGCAGAATACTGAAACTGTGCGATACACTGAATAAGAAAGAGTGGAAATTACTGACCAGAGGTTATCTAATTTAGTTTTGTGGCAGGCAGAGGAAGATAAAATATGGTACCTTGTATTTCGACTATTTATGTAATTAATTATGTATTTATTTGGGTTTTTATGTTTACATTTATATATGTTATGCATTTATACTGGGTGGAAGTAAAGTCCGTTGCACCCCCAAAAACTTTTACATTTTGACATGTATCAAGAATCTGCGTATGCGTGTGCTCTATCCAGTGGTGTCAAAATATTTGACCTTTGCAAATTCCTTCAAGGATATCTGAAACCTAACTTGGCAAATACAATAACTAGAGCAAAAATTCAAATTAGTACGGTCATTTCACCCCAGTAAACTTCACCGCATGACAAATTCACCGCATATTAAATTCACCTCTTGACAATTTCACCACTATTTAAATTATTAAAAGCATTCAATCCCGTATGCAAAAGAAAAATCGTAGAGAGGTCGCATAGCTTTTTTGGCGGGAAATTTCACCAGAATTGCGAAACTGGCCCTAGCCAATGCAAAGCATTCAATATTTAAAAAATTCCATATTTGCATGCAATGCGAATTTTAAAAAAATTTGTGTGGCGACCCTGTTTAACAAGTTTGCAAATTCTTAACAGCTGTGAAATTAATAATAATTGTGTAATTGGTTGCGTACAATGGAAACTTGTTTCTATGTGCAGTTATGTAAATCTAATATTGTGAAATAGTTCTGGGAATCGTTAGTTCTAAGAATTTGAGCCAAAGAATAATATAAATAGGATAATAGTATAAGCTAGTGGCAGTTGATGACTGAATCTATATCAGTCAGGATGCTCACAAGATTTGCAAGGTGACACACAAGTCTATGCTCTTTTGGGGGCTAACAAATCATCAGTTGTTCTGATCGCCTGTTTGGTCCACACAACTGCTTAAAATTATCAGTGATGCATTCATCCAAGAAACGTTAGTGAGGACGACGAGAGGAGTACAAAATCAGGATAAACCTTCAACATTTTGGACTTCATATGGAGTCAACTCAACTATCAACTCATCACCAGTGAGCCGAGAGAATAGCCACGGCCCTGCTAGCTACGATTTAGCAGCACAGGACTCAGAGACAGTACTATTGTGCGTCATTATTGTTAAGCAAATTTGTTGGTATTCTATATTGTTGATTGTTTTCACTGTACTAATTGTCGCTACCCCTTTTGGGTATTAAATGTTGTCGTTGTTGGTAAATGATCTCCACGTCTTGTGGGACACACCACACTTGTATTCTGTTTTAATCGGTATGTGTTTCGGTTGGTGACTGTATTTACTGAAGAGCTCGAGTAATATTCCTCTATCTTTAATACGCTGGCTGAGCACTCTGATCTTTAGTTTTAAATAATGCATTTAACCGAATAATTTTTGCAAATAAATCAAAATTTGAAGAATTTCTTATTATGACTTATCAATAATAATTAAACCGCTTGAAATACAAGAAAACAGCATAGAACCAAAGATATTCAGTACAATATTGCAGATCACCAAGTTTGGCTTGAATTTAAAGACAGACCCTCATTCGCCCACAATTAATGAAATTACGCTTTCAAATGTATTTCAAAAAATGCCGAATGAAGGCCTAACATAAAATTCGGCCCAAACTATGCGATCTGATTATAATAGGATTAACTGTACTGCAAAAATTCTTCAAATTTCAATTTATTTAAATAATTCATAAAAAAATCTTTTGTCTAAATGCCTGATGCAAAACCAAAGACCAAAGTTAGCTTTTTCTATCCAAAAAATTTTTATTACATTACCTCTTTATATTAAGTATAATCGCCAACCTCCGCACATAACGAGCACATTAGAATTAAAAAAAAATAATACGTGTTGCATGCCATTTTGTAATGACATTTTAAAAATACTATTGGATGCTTTGAATTGGCTAGGGGCAGTTTCGCAATTCTGCTGAAAATTCTCGCAAAAAAATGCAATGCGACCTATCTACGATTTTTTCTTTGTATACGGGATTGAATGTTTTTAATCATTTAATTTGCGGTGAAATTGTTATGTGGTGAATTTGTCATGCGGTGAAGCTTACTGCGGTGAAGCTTACTGCGGTGAAGCTTACTGCGGTGAATTTTACTGCGGTGAAATGACCGCGGTGAAACTGTCCGCAGAGAATTTCCCGCGATGAAATGACGGGACACCGTTGGGGATCGTAATCATAGGGATTGCGGCTTACACGGAACGGTTACGCGTCATTTCACCGCAGACAGTTTCACCGCATGACAACTTCACTGCGGTAAACGTTACTGCATGACAACTTCACTGCGGTAAACTTCACCGCATGACAACTTCACCACAATAAACTTCACCGCATAACAATTTCACCGCAATTTAAATGATTAAAAACTTTCAATCCCGTTTCCAAAGGAAAAATCGTAGATAGGTCGCATAGCATTTTTTTGCAAGAAATTTCACCAGAATTGCGAAACTGGCCATAGCCAATGCGAAGCATTCAATATTTAATAAAATACGTATTTACATGTAATGCAAATTTAAATAAAAAACTTTTATTCTGCTTTGAACGGCATGTGTTGCGGGTGGTGACTGTGTTTACTGAAGAGCTCGAGTAATATTCTTCTATCTTTAATACGCTGGCTGAGCACTCTGATCTTTAGTTTTAAATAATGCATTTAACCGAATAATTTTTGCAAATAAATCAAAATTTGAAGAATTTCTTATTATGGCTAATCAATAATAATTAAACCTCTTGAAATACAAGAAAACACCATAGAACAAAGTTATTCAGTATGAAATTGCAGATCACCTATTTCGGCTTGAATTTAAAGACAGATCCTCATTCGCCCGCAATTAATGAAATCACGGTTTCAAATTTATTAAAAAATGACGAATGAAGGCCTATCTTAAAATTCGGCCCAAACTATGTGATCTGACTATAATAGGATAAACTATACTGCAAAACTATTGGATGCTTTGAAATGGCTAGAGGGAGGCTCCCCAAATCTGGTGAAATGTCCTACAAAAAAAATGTTACGCAACCTAACTATGAATTTTCCTATATGTATACGGGATTGAATGTTTTTAATCATTTAAATTGCGGTGAAATTGTTGTGCGGTGAATTTAATATGCGGTGAAGTTTACCGCAGATAATTTCGCGTGGTGAATTTAATATGCGGTGAAGTTTACCGCAGATAATTTCACGCGGTGAAATGACGCGACACCAACGGAACGTGACTGTCGGGACCTTGACCGTACTTCGTCAGGCTTCCCCGTTCTATCCGTTATGCCAATGCTGTTGGATAACAATTCATCAAATTAAGCTCTGCTAGTTCAGTTGCTGGTCATGCATAACCTTATCCCAACAACGACGAATAACTGAATTTTTCAGGCATAAATTACAATTATTCTCTAGGTAAGTTTAAATTCATGTAAAAATGAACAAATTATTTTTTGTACGCAGAATAAAACGTCATGTAAGTATGCATACAAGTACTGTACGTGGGATTAAGAACACAGTGAGAAAAGTCTGGTTACATTTATGACATTCATCGGATATAATGCACCTCGGTTATAATGCACACTTTTTGCTGGTCCCTTAAATTCCACTATAACACAGTTTTAATATATTTCATTTGGCAATTAAAAACCGTTTTCTAAGAACACGTGAAGCAAGACATCAAAAACCGAAATCAATTTAAAATACCAAATAAATTTACTATTCCCATATTGAACCTTCTGCACTGCTTTAAAGCACTTCCAAAGTTAGCTTAAGGCGGCTTCTACCGCGCGACCTTGAAAGGCGGCTGCACTGCTGTGCAAAGATGGGTGAATTTAAAATGTCATTTTGTGTGTTACACGGATTTCAAATATTAAAAACAAAATTATAGCTGTAATGTTAAGACCTTATAGTTTCATGTGACATATAATGGAGTATTTAAACGGTTTTAATACTTTAGCAATAAATTATTAAATGTGTGACAGGTTTTTTTCATTTCAAAGCCTCGGTGTGCCTATACAACAAAAAATTACACATACAGTAGAGTCCCGGTTATACCATTCCCGGTTATCCGATGGTCCGTGTTAACCGCGGTGCATGTCACAACCGAGGGCTCCGTGTTAACCGCCATATCACCGTGGTTAACACGGAAATACTCGGATAAACCGGTCGGATAAGCCGAACTTTGGACGACCTTCAGTGTTTTGCCACGCCCAACAAAGATTCAGTTGCTCTTTGGACAACAGAGGCATAATGTAAATATGTTTAGACATGTAAAACACATACATTATACGTATATATGAACAGTACGTAGTACGTACACTGCGCTTAAATTGCAAAAAAAAATTGGGCGATGCTCCGTGTTATCCGCCGTTTTGATTATCCGCGGAAGGCTGAGCCCCGACCCCCCGCGGATAATCGAGACTCTACTGTATGTGAATAGTGTATATTTTTCTTTGTGAGATGCTGTACAACATGTTCAGCTTATTTTCTTTCATTACGCATCTAGTAATTTTATATATTAGAAAAACTGATAATCATTTTCACAAATGGGATATTCGAGATCATTTTGTGAAAAAACCGAGCAATAATCGAAAAAATTAGCATTGACAGGTTATGAACCATTTAAGATTCTTCAATTTAAAACCAATAGCTACTTGAAATTAGTTTTACAGTTCATGTAAGGGGGGATTTTCATATGAAACCAAATATATTATAAATTTTGCTGCTATCCTGCAGTGCCACCTAGCATATTTATCATGAAACTAGCTAATTATCCACCCCCCACCCCCTATGAAGGCCACACTCTGCCAAACAGGTTCTAGTATTGCTGTGACATTAGACCACACTACAATTTCCCCTGTAGCCATGACTGTAACCTACTGTGAACATCTTTACACTGGTCCACAAAATTTGGAAATGCACAGAAAATTCTGGAAAAAATATAAACATCAAAAATTTCGAAAAAGGCAAAACAACAAAAAGGAGAAATATGGAAATTTAAAAAACTTCAAAGTTTCCAAAAATGGTCAAGAAATTATAAAAACTTAAAAAATGTCCAAAATTGTTGAAATTTGAAAAACAATACTGGTCAACAAAATAATATCTTTAAAAAGTATCAGGAATGAAATCACTTGTTTCTAAATCAATTTTTTGCGCTGATTTCTAATCCACTTTTAGTTTTTTTCCAGCACGTCTGGCTGTTGAGATAATTTGAACTTCTCTTTTCGTACATTCTGTGATTCCCATTATTATGTGATTTACATGTAAAATGGTACGCTGATTCCGAGAATGCTTATAGTTTTTCAATATCACGTCTAGATGAAAATATATTTTAAAATCTTTATTTTACATAAAATGTACAGGATTGTAATCCGTAAAGTATTTTTAGAAATACAAAAAAACGTTCCTATTCAAAAATGTTTACATCAATTTGCAGACAGAACATCTCTCTATTTTTCTACATAATTGAAATTCATTCGATTCATTTTTGTAGGCAATTA
>WWPM01023137.1:0-11654 GCA_023279145.1 Glomeris maerens
AGTAAGAAAATTTGGTCAATTTAGCAAACGCACATGATGTGAATTTGCGATCAATTTAACAGATGAAAGTCCTTTTTGGTAATTTCCAACCATTTTTTTTATACATTTTGCATGTTTTCTTTAAAAACAAATCAAAACAAGTAGACCATAAAATGCATAATCACAGTTAGATATGGTATATAGTAGTTAGGTGCATTTCCAATTATGCGATTTCCGCAATAATAAATCAGTTATACAGCTAAATAAATATATGCCACTGAACAAGTTTAGCCCAATTTCAGTTCCTTAATGAGAACCAAAAGCACTGGACCAAAACCACGCATAAACACGGGCAATTCTTGCAAGCTTTTACTGAACCAAACTAGTCTAGCTCCCACTCGTTCATGGTGTAAATTTGATTTTTTTTATCTACTGTTTTCTAGATGCACAATACTTAACATTTAAGACATCGCAAATCATTTATCATTTTTATTATTGATATTACTAGTAGTAATTGTCTATAACCAACTTATAGTCAATTAAACACCTACATATTGAATCCCAAAGGACAAAAAATAAATTTCGAGTTCTCAAAAAGTTTGATTGTAGACATGGTTTGTAATAATTGGCCAGTGTTTTTCATAATGCCATTTTCATAATTCAAAAACTGAAACTATTATTGTAGTCAACGTGAATCCAAAGTATGTCGTTTACAGGGTTTTGTAAGTTACCTTGGTATAAAAAAAATATCAGTTCAGGAATTTGCAAATAGTTATAAGGGCAAAAGATTTAAGACGGTATGGAATGCCAATTGTTGTTATCATGTAAAATGTTACATAAAAATGCTATATCCATCAGCGTGGTTTATAGTTGTAAAAGCGAAAAATGAGTAACAGGATTGTGATTTAAGATTTCAATCATCCTGATGATATCAGCTAAATTCTACGTATTGTTTTACATGCAACACATTCATTATGAGGCGTTTGGCTTGCCATACATGTGGCCACACAATTGTTTGATCGACAGGAGCCGGATCTAGCCATTAAGCCTCAATCTAGACACTGACCTGTCAAATACTACATCCTGGGGTTACAATTCAAAATACCAAAACAGTGAAACTTTGTAGGGAATTGGAAATAATACAGTAGCTATTATAGACTGTGTATCCTATATTTACAAGTACAAATATTTATATCACTTCACATTAATTATAACTCTTCCATTAATGAAAATAATTTTATGCTAATCTTCTCTTGAAGCTCACTGCAACTGCCCACATGCTTTGTAACACCACCTTAAACCTTCATCATACACAAATGAAGTGTAAACAGAATTATTGTCACTATCCATTTTTTAAATACTGCGGAAATCGGTTTAGGAGTGATTTGTAACACGAGAAAAAATTATTATGTATAAACTAATTTCGACTTGATTACAAGCAAAAGCTGAGCGTCATATGTATGCACAAGAGACCTGAAATCAACTATATGCTCTCTTGTTGGTGTGGATGTTTTTTTCATATTAGTTCTTAAACATGACCCTGCACTAACACATCAGCAACTTGGAAAAAGTTATTTTGCTGCAATACTATTTCACGCACACAATATCAACGCAATATTGCTAATGGGTATATATGGCGCATATTGCATTGCAATGCCTGGCGTGCAAGAATGTTGCGCATCGTGAACACCTGTTTTTTGTAAGTTAAATTGCCACTAATATGTGACATACAGATCAACCAAACATTTAATTCGCTTGTTAATGAACTATGCATCAACAGCCATTTTAAAACGAGTGTTGGACCCGAATCATCCAAGTTTCCATTAATTACTTCCTATTGGGAAATCGCTTTGGAATTATACGAGCACGTTACCGTAACAGATTATGCTCGTAAACCAAGGTTGCACTGTATTCACGAGGTTATAATTATGCAGTTTTATAGTATAGTGTGTGGTTATTTCGCATCACCCTTCCAATTGGCTTTTAAAAGACAGTTCAAGAGCAGGGTGACTTTCTTATTTGTGACGACATCAAATCGTACTTTTAACGGTACAGCGTAATGTTTATTATATTTTTTTACATAAAAATTAACTAAATTCCATTGAATAGGCTCGGATAGGGCACATTGTAAGCAGTTTTAGTGTCTATTTGCAGTCAATATGGACGTCAGTGAATACTACATATAAGTACGCGTACAAAACGCAAACTTGGAGTCGTCAGAAAGGAGTGAAAAGTGGCGAACATGTGTGAGCATGAAGCCGCCCTTCGACAATGTCACGTCACCGCCATCAACCTCTAAGGGGTGATTGGCCTGCAGGCTACATCTCACCAAACTTTACGGCACTTTTTGCAGCAAACAATTACATATACTGTAGTTGTACCTCAACACCGCAGGGCAAAGCTTTTCGTCACTTTTAAGAAAAGGTCATTTTTGTCAGGCGACATAAAAGAATAAAAGCTGGCAAATTATACAACTTCAGGCTAATAAACACCTGGTCCACTGCTTCCTTGTTACAATTATTGCCATAATTTCATTCTCAACTTACTTATGTTCAACAGGGAGAAATTAAAATGATTCCAATTAATGAATGAAGGTAAGCAAACGCAAACTTGTACTGAGACACACAATGAATGGATATCATGGGAAAGAGTTTTCAGAATTGTGATGACAGAGTTAGAAGTGTTCTTTGGAGTTGCATAGGGACATTCATATCTATAGTACATTAGTGAGAGTGATGGCCTATGATCAGCTGAATGTTTTGAAAGCGACAGAAAAGAAAATTCTGTCCATTGTGAAGTCTACAATCTAAAGTTCAATGGAATGTATGGGATTTGAGGGTAATATTACATATACTTTCCATATCAGCAACTAGATCAAGCACAGTGGTGGACATTCGTATGGAGAACATGCACATTTGTTGAAATTTCTGCAATTAAAAATTTATTTTACACTTAAATGTGTTTCTATTTGATAAAAGAGTACTGAAAAATGTTTCTGACAAAAAATGATAGGCGTAATAGGGTAATCCCGCAGAAAAAAAAAATCATGAAAACTGGATTATGACACTTTGGAACCTGAACATTCGTTTAAGAACATGGGTCTAAAATACAATAAAATCGGTTATTATGTGTTGTAACCACCCTTATTGATTATACTGTATATTGACAGATTCGTCAAAACGATAGAAATTACTAAATGTACTTAAAACATTAGATAAATTACATCTAAACACAGGAGTAATTTCAGTTTCCTTGAAAGAAATTAAAGATGCAAATCAATCTACTGTATGTCCCTAAATAATCTACAATTATGAACATATTTTTTTCACAGTCAATGGTTTAATCGTATTTGGGAGAACGAAGCTCTTTTGCCCGGAGCAATAATAACGTCGCTTATCAAAATGGCCGTCAAAGTTAGGCAACTGCGTGCAGTACAACCATATTGCGAAAAGGGTAAAAGGTCATTCGCGGCGAGGTGGATCGAAACTTTTGCAAACGATTGCTACCACTTCCGGCGCTAGGAAACGACCGGAAACGGTGCTGCTGTTGCTGCTCTCCCCTCCGCCGATAACATTTGAAACAATGGCGTGCTTTTCTCCAAAAGTACACCCCCCCATCCACCAAAACGGGGGAGTGTTTCATTAAAAGACCCCCCCCCCCTTATATTTGTAGGTGAAATGTTCTATATACAACTATGAGCAGAAGTAAGTAGTAACAGCAGCAGTATACGTGTAGCATTCTAGCTACTACATATGTGCCACATGGAAGCGATAAGAGTTCGGGATGCTGCGGATGCGTTGCCATGGAAACAGATGGGGCAAGATGAAAAAGAGATGGACTCACCTTCGGAGCACACCACCCAATAGGGATGCATTGAGGCACTCGGGCGGAGAAAGTCGCCGTTGCACCTCCCCAACAGTCACTTTGTACTTGGAAGTGGAACTGAGAAGTGAAAGACGTCCTGGAACGGAACAGAAGACGTCCGTCGGTGACGTCACGCCCGATATGACAATGTCTTTGTTGCTGTCATTGCGCGACTTGATTCCTGCAAAATCGCCAAACCAAACTAACATCAATCAATATTTTCCTTCGATAAGATTTTATTAAGCTCGAGTGTTTCACTGCTACACATTACTTAAAAAGGTTTTCTAACAACTGCTGAAGCTTTTATATTTATTCAAATAATGTGTAATACAATTGATTGCCGATTTCAAAAAGATTGTAGCAGTATAACTTGTCATCCACACTCCAAATCAAACAACATACATATAATTTCACACATCTATTGCAATTGGCGGAACGACGGTTCAAGGGCGGAGTTGCTTAGTTTATGACGTCATAGCGTACTTTAAACGTCACAGCGTACTTCGTTCATTTGCAAAACAAAAAATATAATGCGGATAGTGCTAATTATTTCACTTAAGGTTATTCGTACATAATTAAATATCCCCTACTGTTTTAATAACTCACTTCACGATGAACACATTTTGGTAATTGGCTGTCGTCGTTTCACAGTAACCCACTTACATAGACCTCAACGAAAATAGTATACTTAGTTTTGGTGATATTATAATTAAAATAAATCAAAATTAGTTCACTAACAAACGTTGACGTTTCTCAGTTCCTCAAGCAAGTGGAAAGCCAGATTGTGCCGGATTAAAAATCAAACCTTAAAGCAAATAAACATATTTAAGAATTTGTTTTTAAATCATTTCAGGTAAAATGTACTTTACATAAATGCCAATTTAAATTGTATACAACAATTCATATTGCATCTTTTGATTTAGGTACTGATTACTCAATGTACCCAATATAATACGCTTATTCTACAATAGGTACATTCAATATCAACTTAAATTAGTATAATATCCCCTTAATACATCAGAAGTAATACCAGAAGTATAGGCTGAATACATCCGAAAAATGAAACTTAATTCTGGCTTTTTGTTATCTCTACACTGCATAATCCCACATTTTTAAATAATAAAACCCATGTAATTAATGGCTATAGCAACAAACAACCCCTATGCTTAATTTTTTTAAGCAGAAGACAAACTTTACAATTACAACAAGTGCATACAATTTGGTCGCCTATGTTACAAAGAAAAGAAGAGTGCCATGAAAAAAATCCCAGCTCTGTTTTTGAATCACAATTCTGTGAAGATTTCTTTCTTTATGATTTCAGGTTTCTACAATTATACACTGCACCGAGTGGCTTTAATTGGGACCACCCTGGTGCGAATTTGGTTGGAAAGAGGAGCCAATATAACAGGAGCTTTGCAAAACTGCAAACTGCCAAAATGGCCACATGGCATTTGTACTGCAGGAGGTGGACGGGCAAAAAGGATTTGCCAAGAAATCGTCCAAAGAAAAGGGCAGCAGGGGGGGGGGGGGTAAAAGAAGGTAAGGAAAAGGTGCAGGTGCAGGCACCAGGCAGGCATTGGGTGCAAGGGGTCTTTTTTTCTCACCCCACAGATCGACAAGATAGGGCTAATTGAAGGAGGGCCACAGGGGGTCACGACCTCGCACTCCCAATGGCTAAATGCTCCGTCACGAGTGCACAAATATTCACTTCAACAAGCAAAACCTCGAACATTTCCATACAAAAACATGCACAACGCAAACTGAGCAATAACTTGCAAATGCCTAAGTTGCTAAAAATAAGATAAATTTCAAACTTTGACATATGCAGATGTTGTGTATTTAGGTCTGTTGCCTCAAGAAACTGCAGTGAATAAAATAAAATAGCCAGTTTGTGATGGGTGCAAGTTGAGGGGAAACATTTTGTTCATTGACTATGCAGCACAGATGTGTTGAATGGAGGGGCATGGCATGAAGAGAACCTGCAGTGACGTCACATGCCACAGCCATGCACACCTCAATAATACTGGCAAATATGCAGAAAGGAAAACTGAGTAGATGGTGGCCGAGGGGGGGGGGGATGAAAATGAGTATGCAAAAAGAAGAGAAAGAAAAAGAGAAGAAAAGAAAGACAAGAAGAATAACGCCGACTAGATTGGAGTGCAAAGATGGGTCAGTGTCCGGCTGAATGGCGCATTTTTGCTGATGCACCATCAAGTGAAAGACAGCTGAGCTGACAAGAATATTAATCACCCTTGTGAGCTAAATTAACGAGCTTGCTTCAACCAAAAAGCACACCTTCTCCCAACATTTCATTGCTGGCAACCTTTATCAAGTGGCCCTAAACACAAAACAGAAGCAAAGACTTAAGGCGACAAAAAAATGGTGCACTTGTAGTCTTCAAAAACCTAACTTTTGCACCCAAGTAGTGTTTCTAAAAAAAAAACACAAGACATATTCGAAATTATTTGCTTTTGTGGTTTCCCACAATTGTTTCTAGGCAAAATCCTGGCATAGTTCTATTTACAGACATTTGTTATTTACTTTACTATCAAATTGTCTGTATTTTATAGATATTTAGTGAAGTGAATGATTCTATATTAAATACTGTATTATTCATAAAGCAATCAAAACATTAAACATATTCAGTCAGTGAAGTGAATTTAATGATTTTGCTCAATACTCTACGTATGTATTACTGCTTTTATTTTAAATATTATATTCTTTCTAAACACTGTAAATGAATTTCGACCTATATTTGATCTCTCATTAACACTTGGCAAAATTAGGACCTACTATTGAAGTTTCAATGTGGAACATTTGAGATGATAATTTTAATTAACCGTTAATTCAGTATTCTCAATTCACACTGTATAATATTCCAAGTGTCACAGCAAGGACACATTATACCGTATTTCCTCGATTATTAGCCGGGACTCAATTATAAGCCGGTTCAAACAATAATTCAGACAAATATAAGCCAGGCCTCGATTATATCCCGGGTAAAATAAATTTAACCGGCTGTTAACAGGAATTGCGGAGCAGAGGAAAACGAGCTGCACAGATGTACGTTCACGACTCCATGGCAAATAAATTTAATCAATTCTTAAATATTAGCCTGCATCAAATATACGCCGGTATTCAATTATAAGCCGGGTACAAGAAATATAAGCTCAGGCTAATAATTGACGAAATACAGTCCTAGCCAGGACTAGGCACTGTCTCGATTGTTTGCCCACCTGTGATTCTGGGTGTCCCGCCAGGTGGCGAATTTCCGCTACGGTCAAAATACCGGTTTGCCACATAATGCTTACTGTATTTAATCAGACCGTACTGGTAAGTTTAGTTTTGATTGACATTATATTGATTTATTTTAGAAGAAGCTGGTATTTGAGCTTCGTGACTGGTATTTGCTCTATGAAATTACAGAGCAGAAAAACGGTGAATTCTAGAATTGTATTTTTCAGGGTTCATATTTTTAGGAAAAAACCTCGTCTAATTACATTTCAATTCATAAAATTGATTTTAAAGCACATAAAATCTCTTTGCTCCAAAAAATCTACAACTTGGCAGATGTTGAAGTTATTAACAATGCTAACAACATGTAAAATATTAAATTAAAATGTGTTAACTAATGTCATGAACTATGAGAGAAATCGAGACAATGTTTTTAATATCAATACACCTTAATCTTAACAAATGATGTGTTGCAATTTTTGATGGATTGTTATTAATTTTAAGCTGTATCACTATAGCTGAATTTTTCAAATGGCAAAAATACACCTCGACAACTTTTGCGTCTATGTGAATACTTTTATACCTTAAATTGTTAAATCCTTTGTTGAATTACGTACCATTTTATCACAAGTTTAAATTATCACAAGTTTATGAAATCATGCTTGTAGTTTTTTCATATATGCCTAGAAAACTGGAAATATATATTTTCCTGCAATTGCTCGCATGAAATGACAAATAAACATCAACTTCCAAAACAATAGCTGAAATGAAATTTCCTTTGTGTAATCTGCAGAGTGTACATTCTCTGGCAGCATGGATGACCAAATAATATTAAGTTTAAAAATGTATGACAATATAGAACTTCATTCACTATATTAGCCGTTGCAATTTTTTTTATTACAGCACTTATTCCTCAATATTTTATCATTATAGTCACCTTGTATTTTCAGTGAAACAGTTTTGTGAAATAAATGATCACCGGTGATTTCCCATTAAAATCATATACATATTACAGCTGCTTATCAATGAAATATACAGTGCACTGATTTTCAATCAGAGGCAATAATTCAAATTCAAAATTACGACGACAAAGATAAAATTCAATATTACCTGAAAGATAATAGTTCTCAAAGTTGAAGTGACTGCTGCTCTACAAATACCAATTTAAGATATGTGGTAGGATTTGCCTTAATTTAGATCACTGTGGGATCATTTTTTTAAATGTTAATTTTGTTTGTTAAGTTTTATATTGTTGAGAAGTATACTCTGAATTTATTATTTCTTATCACTGCATAGCTTTGAGAAATTCTGATTTCATCCTTTTTAACCAGGGCTTTGTTTGTCATAAAAAAACATTTTTCCCTTGTTAATGTGTCTAGTCCTGGTTAGTATATCGTGTCGTCGGTTAAGTTTACAGTGACTGGACAGCAGTTCAAAAATTTTTTGTTGCAGGAATAAAGAGAAATAAAAACTCTTGTCTAAGCACTCTCTTTGTGAATTCATTCAAAGTGTCTTTCAAGTTATACATACCAATGTATAACATGCTCTGCTTGCTGTCAAGTGTCACCAACAAACACTCCATCTTCAATAATAGCACAGGTGACAGTTGCAAGACATTGATGCAACCTGTCACTACTTTCAGCACATGCAAAAGTCGGTTCACATCTGATCAACTCTTGTTTGCATTTTGTCTTCTAAAGATCTTATGCGCCCTTTGCAATTCTCAAAATTTCACTCCAAGTCCATTTCAATATTATGAAATTTACAATAGCCCATTAGTAATCCAAATTACAAACACAACTGCAAATGCAGTTTGCCAAGTAGCTTTACAAATACTGTATCAAAACTATTTTACACTGGACTAAGATATAAATTTTACACTTGAATACACCAATCGAGATTCAGAAAATAATTGCATAAACTTCCACAGAGATTTGGAATAATGGACTTCAATGGACTGTGGAAAAATGTGCACAAATTGCAACTGAATTGCAAATTATATTTGAGTCGTTATTTTATTTTATTTTTTCGTAGTTTTTGGTTTTTATTCCTATATACAGGGTGCCCCAAAACAATGTACAGTACTATCAATCGTCTTTTTTCAAAGCAAGGTACAGTGATATTTTGTCTGTAATTATTTCATCAAAAAACAGAATTAGCAGTTTGCAATTTAACATTAAACAGTAGGCTTAAAGCTTCAACTTCATTGTTGTGAACTGCACGCTATTGCAAATGCAATGCATGCATGTCGCAAGTGGGTGGCGAGTTACAGAGTAGGGTGTCCTTATAAACAGTTTAGAGGGGGGGGCCAGGGGCATCGATCAAAGGGGCCGAATCTGCTCCACTAATCATTGCAACTAATGAAGCGTTGAACACGGCGCTCAGATAACTCCACTCACCCCCCTCTCAATGACGTCACCTCCGGAAAGGAAAACTTGCAAAAAGTCGGGAAGGAAATCAACGGCGATTGCTTATCTCCTTTTGCGGTCTTGGTAATGGCTCCACCCGGCGGAAGAGAGAACCAATAAACGCGCCGAGGTGACATTAATCGAACACACACAGATACCACTTGCATTTTTCACTAAACATCTTTCTCCAGAGACTCAACAACAAAAAATTGCCTCCCCCCCCTCCCCTTTAAAAACTTACCTAACGAGGCTATCAATAACCATGTAATCTTAAGGGTGAACTGACACTATTTTATAACACCCCTTAAAATAACTTACTTACTTTACAAGTGGAAAACAAGCTACCATTCCAACAAAGTTTCAGCATTCAACCAAATTTATTCACTGTTTTATAGTCAAATAAACAAAGTGCACAATGACGTCATAAGTGCCAATCGCCGTCATATTCGAAGATACACAGCACGCAAAACGTGGGAAGGTTTAGGATTGCTTGTTGTGATATAACTTCAAACAATCTCATCCGTTTTATAATACAGTGATGATTTGTTCCAACATTCAAATACATATATAGTAGTCATATAAAAATGAACAATACAAAATTCTGTTGATGCAGAGTTGTTTAACAACTGATTAAGTTTTAGGTTAGGTCAAATTTGTTGGTAATTTAGCAACTAATACGAAAACATTACACCAACAAGCGAACATTGTCAATTTATGGTCAGTTTGTCCCTGTAGTTTAGAAACACCCTGTATAATTTTTGCTCGTCTTGAAAAACCTTCGTAAACCGAGGTCCCACTGTATAATCAAATAAGCAAAGTCACAGTCAAAGCCATTACAAGAGCAAAGTGTGAGATGGTTGCTCTATAATTATGATGCCACTAAAACGATACTATAACTTCGTTTTTATGCGTTATGATGAAAGTTTCAGGGGGTGTTAGTGTTACAAAAACTTGTCAGTTCATATTAAATTAACCAAATAAATAAGAAAATGCACTTACCACTTTTGCGGATTACTGAATTGTGTTCTGTGAAAAGTCCCGTATCACCTTCCACAGAATTCACCTGAAACACAAAAATTCAAACACTGTTAACACTATGGTAATTATAGTTGATTCTCTTAAAACTTAAACAAAATTAACGCGATGCATTCTCCATATGTAAATTTACAATTCATGAAAGTAGTTATAGTGCAAAAATGAAGTCTCTAACAAGCAAAATGGAGGCCTTAGTGACGAATAGTATTACAATAATAATAAACATTTTTCTTTAAAATTTTTTGAAGAATCAGACTACGTATTTTCGAATTTTTACTGGAAAACTGTAAGCAGTACGATGTACTATATTCTCATAAAATAAAATAGTTCCAGTGCTTAGATACGCCTTCATGGGCCATAATGTTTACAAAAAAACAAAACATGTAGTATACATCTTAAAAATAAATTGCCGTTGTGATTAATTAATTATGGGAGGGAGTGTAGAAAAAAGTCAAAAGTGTGATCATATTATTCATGGCAATTTCAAAAATATATGAACACAAGTTTCATGAGCAACACTTTTGAAAATAGACAACAAATATACCGCAACACCTGTAATTGAGCGTCATGGCGCCCTATTTTTCAGGTACAGGTTTTACATTAAATCAACTTTTACAACAAATTATGAAAATAAATACTTAACTAAATTTTCAAATCAGGTAAAGAAATAGTGAATATCGAACTTAAACATTTAAACAAATGACAGAAATAGAAATTTATATACTTCTAGTATTTCACTTATTTCTTGCTTCGATTAAGTCAGTCCTAAACATTAAAATTTCAAATATAAATATGATTTGGTGAAATAAAATGCTCTAGTAACGTAGCATAGAATTGTAAAAGGAGCGCAGCATTTCCATGAAGGTTATTTTTCGTCATCCCCCCCCCCAAAAAAAAAAATAAAATGAGGGTCTTGTGGGAAAAAATGGGGAAGGGCAACGCTGATTGGTTTCGTTAGCACTTCCGGCGAACACCGATCACCACCCCATATTTGCCACCAGTTTCATTCATAATACAGTCACGTGGAGTAATTTGCAACAAATCCAGCTGTATTTGCACTATTAAAACACAAAATAGTAACAGGTATTGCAGAAAATTGGGCCAATCAGCTTTTCCCGACCAGGACTTACTTAC
>WWPM01023139.1:0-14467 GCA_023279145.1 Glomeris maerens
TTTTTTTTTTTCTTCATTTGGCTTTGTCAAGCGTTTTCCGAGTTATTAAGCGAGAACCGACCCGTAGAGGACGCAACGCGCGCCGCGGGATCAGATATCGCCGGACGAGCCGAACCGATTCGCGGCCATCCTCATCAAGAGGCTCGAGGAAGAGAAGCAGAAGCGGGAGGTGCAGGAAAGGATGGGCGAGAAGCTGGAGGTGAGGCGCCTTCGCCCGATCATCTTAAGCCTTTTCGTGTCATTACCCGATTTTTCCCCGTTCAGATGATCGAAGACTGCAGGTCGAGCTCGGCAAAGCCCGTTTCGGAAGATCCGGCACCCCCGCAACAGGGACCCATGTTGAAACAGGCTTTCATGGCCATGGCCGACAACGTCGACTTCACCTGCGACTGGGCGCAGAGCATCCTGGACGAACACGTGTCGCGGGTGTGGAAGGACTCGCCGCATCAGACGCCGCCCCGGCCCAGGTCCCCTCACGCCCAATCGTCGGCGAACGCGGCCCCGGCCGCGGCGCAGGCGGTGCCGGTCTCGCAGAGGCCCCATCACCGGTCGCACCACCACAAGGACAAGGACCCGTCCAAGGAGGCGAGCTCGCAGGGCGTCGTCGCGCCTCAACTCCCTTCCGGCCCCAATCCGCACGAAAGGTGCGTCAGGTCGCGGCCCTCGGACCCCGGACCCTTGGCGGCCGACAGAGCGGTGATGCCTTTGTGCTCTCGCAGAGTCATGTTTTGGATGATGGACAGCGAGAAGTACTCGTCCGGGGGCGGCAGCGGCGGCGGCGGCGGCGGCCACCACGGGGACGTGGCGGACAAGCAGCACAAGAAGTCCACGCACTCGACGCTGTCGGCAACCTCTCCGGTCTCCAAACGCGAAGGGTACGTCGCGAAAGTTCTATTACTGGTTTAGTTAGTGTATTAAATGGATGTTCAGTGAGAGTTCACCTGAGCGTAGATCCAAATTCCCTTTGCCCTGATGAGAATAAATTTTTCTTGGGGGGAAAAAGGCGGAGCAAAAAGCCATCGTCTTCGCGGTCCGGTTCCTTGGAGCGGCACGGCAGTCTTCAGCCTTCGCAACCCTTCATGACCGACCTGTCCATGCCCATCTTACCCCCGCCAAACACGACCACTCAGCTGGAAGAGGCGCGGCGGAGGCTCGAGGACGACTCGAAGGCGAAGGCTTCCAAGACGAAGTACGCCAACGGGGAGCCGGAGACGAACGCGGTGTCGGGAGCGGCGGACTCTTCGGGCAAAACCCCTTCGTCTTCGTTCTCGTTCAAGAGGGGCAGCGGCGGTTCCAAGGAGAAGTTCTCGCACCCGGACTCGCTAACGGGTAAAAGCGGGACTCGGTTGTCGGCGCCGGCGAAGATCGCGGGGGAGATCCCGGAAGAAGTCGCCGTCGTGCCGTAAGTATCCGATAGTAAATGCGGTAATTACCGTATTTTCTGGTAGATTTATACATCTTCAGATATACAAAATAATACCTCCTAAATGCTTTAAACTGTGTTTTATTTTAAGGGTTAATTACGCGGTGTTTTTTGCAACTTTCAGGAGAAAAAGCGGAAAGAAAAGTGCCTCTTCGGTGACATCCGTGAGCAGCGTGACTTCGCCCACGGGTCCCGATTGCGGGGACTTCACGATCGTCGGTTACTTCTTCTGCGGGGACACGTACCCGATACGCACAAAACTGGCGGGAAAGAGCGTCACGTTGAGGCAGTTCAAGTCGCTCATCTCGAAGAAAGGAAATTATAAGTGAGTACGTTATTTATTCTTCGGCGCTTACATCGATCAAACTATTTTATTCTTTTTTCCCGTTTCTACTCAGATATTTCTTCAAAGTTGCGAGCGACGAGTTCGGCACGGGATTCGTGTACCAGGAAGTGAGTGACGACAACGAGTGCTTACCGCTTTGGGAAGGAAAAGTGGTGGCCCGCGTCGAAGCGGTGGAGTTGTAGATTGGGACGCAATGATTTGCGGTAGTTTTTACGTCCGCGCGCCGCCGAAACATCGAAAATTGCTCGCGCGCTGGGGTAGGGAGCTTAAATCTCTTTGCTTCTTTGCATTGTGCCCCATTTATACTTGTGTCTCCTTTACGTTTTCTTTTTCATTTTTACAAGAACCGTTTGTGTCGTATCTTCCCCAATCCTTACCATCTTTTTCTATACTTTTCTCCTTCACCCACTGTGTTTTCCGGAAACTCTGTCGCCAAAAGTGGGAAGCAGAAAAAAGACAATCGCCGTGTGCCTCGGTCATCAATCAACAATCGGTTTTTGCGGGATTAACGAAACCCGGAAACCGCGCGCGCCGCTTGCAATAAACCTTGCGGGCTCGGGAACCATCTTCACCTTCATTTTCTCGTTACGTTTTCAATTTCAGAACTGAACTTCTACGGTTACTCTTTCCCTCACACATCATGTTTTATTTTTACGCGCTTGGTGCCATGTAAAATCATCACGTACACTGATGCCAGTGTACCATTTGTGTTAATCATAATGTGAAATTGCATAATGAAGTATTTGCATTTGATATCGTGACGGGTTATTTATAAGAAAGATATTTCAAAATGGTTCCGAAAAGTACCTGAGTACAGTTGTGATAGTTAGTTTACGACTACGTAATTGGTTAAAGCATATACCAAGTTCGCGGGGCTTCGACGCCATCGATTCCGATGACGTAATACGGTAATGCGACATCTGGCGGCGGTTTCCTGAAACGGACCCGTATTGTGCACGCGTTGTACGTGTCAGCATCAAATTGCCTGGAATCTGATTTTCCAAAATCCTCGCGCCAAGTAAACGGTAATTCGATCAGATTCGCCGTGATCCAACGAAGACGTCGTCATGTTAGAGTACGAAGACGATTACTTCCTGGAGGAAGACAAGATGTAAGAAATTGTGCTTGACGTTAAGGTCTCGCGCAACTTTCTTGCTGGCGGCGACAACTCCTCCGTGTTTGCAATAGGATAGGTCTTGTGTTATTCCTATGGCCGACGTCACCCCTCGTTGCTTGCGCTTGAAGTTGCACGCAAGAAAGTTGCGCGGGTCGCTTCTCTGCGCGCGTTTTTCGTTTATTTTGCCTATGATTTCGCTTTTCGTCTTGCCAGTGGTTCTCAGTGAAGTGCGTCGGTGTTTTTGCGAAGCATGGTTAGTCCGTATTTGCCGTTGCCGACGTTCGATCCAGACGTTATGGAGGATTTTGATTTCTGTAAAGAAGATCGCATGTAAAATCAACCACTATGTGCACTGTTGTGAAGCCGTTCGTTTGTTCATCCATTAATTACGTTATATATGTTTTCAGTATTCCGCCACTAAATCCTTATTTCTGTATGCAATAATCCCTTCAACTCCTGTAATATTAGGAGAATTCACGTTTCATTTACGGTGTCGAAGGTAAAGGTGTATGGGGTGATTTAGGGGCATGATGGTGACTTGCGGCAGCGTGACCATCCTGAAAGACGAGTCCAACCTGATAGGGATCAGCATCGGGGGCGGGGCCCCTCTGTGCCCTTGCCTTTACGTGGTGCAGGTGTTTGACAACACTCCTGCGGCCAAGGAAGGGACGCTGCAGTCCGGCGATGAGATTGTGGCCGTAAATGCGACCAGTGTCAAAGGGAGGACCAAAGTAGAAGTGGCCAAAATGATACAGGCCGTTAAGGTAATAAGTTGTCAATGTCGGTAAGGACGCGCAGTGGGAATCGGTCAGCTGTTTCCCGATTGCTCATAGCGAGGGAGTTCATAAAGTAGTCATCTTCATCATCCTTCCTTATCATCTTGTCCATCATTTTCTTAAACTTTCCTCATCTTGGTCATCACGGTCTTAATCTTTTATCATTATCGTCTTACTGATTCCTCATCATCATTGTATTCACCTTCGTGGTCTTCATCCTCATCCCCATCATCATCATCCTGTCCATCTCAATCGTCATTATTTATTATCGTAATAATGTCGTTACGCAGAATTATTTTTATGATAATCCAGAAATCTGATTGTCATATGCAGGGTGAAGTTACTATAAACTACAATAAACTTCACGCGGATCCGAAGCAGGGCAAGTCGTTAGATATCGGTAAGAAATCACATTTACGTACGATGTATGTAGTTCATCTAATTCGTGAACTGTATTTGCGTAGTGCTGAAAAAGGTGAAACACCGCATAGTGGACACGATGAGCTCGACTACGGCCGATGCCCTTGGACTCAGCCGTGCCATTCTCTGCAACGGTCCGTCCGCATTTACAACCACTTGGGTGATAATGATGGATGAGAATTGTTTCAATTCCTGCATGCAGATAGCCTGGTTAAGAAACTGGAAGAGTTGGAGCGCACGGAGCAGATGTACCAGGGCCTGATCGAGCACACCAAGAAAGTGCTGAAGGCTCTCTACGACCTTTCACAAGTCCATAAAGGTTTAATTCAGTTTGGAAAAGGTAAAGCATAAGTTCGAGGAATTTATATTCCCGCCTTTAGCCTTCGGGGACGTGTTCGCGATGATCGGGGTGCGCGAACCGCAGGCACGGGCCAGCGAAGCGTTCACGCAATTCGGGGACGCGCACAGACAGGTGGACAAGCACGGCATTAAGATGCTGAAGACCGTCGTTCCTGTACGTCGTTTTTAGCCTTTTACTTCGAGGTTTCTTTTCCCGCAAGATGCAGAAGCTGAATTTGAAATCTTCACGTTTCAGATGTTGTCCGATCTCGGGACGTATTTGAACAAGGCGGTTCCCGATACGAAGCTGACGATCAGGAAGTACGCGGATGCCAAGTTTGAATACCTGGTAAATTACCACCAGTTAGATGCAAAAGTTCCCTGACCACGGCTTTAAAATAAAATTATATTTGAAATGAATTATTGTATTGTAAGCACGGTTTGGTGTTTTTTGTTTTTTGCCAGTCGTACTGTCTGAAAGTCAAAGAAATGGACGATGAGGAGTACAGTTACGTGGCTCTTCAAGAACCCCTGTACAGAGTGGAAACCGGAAACTACGAGTACAGGTACGTTAAAAGTGAACATGCACGGTTTTGTAAATCGAATACAATGGTCGCAATTGTTGGGATAATCGCAGAAAAACCCGCTTCGTTTTCAGGTTGATCTTGAGATGCAGGCAGGACGCGAGAATAAAGTTCGCCAAATTGCGATCGGACGTTTTGGTGAAACTGGAACTTTTGGATCAGAGACACGGTGAACGAAGGAACCGCGTATTTCTCAAGAATTACCAAAAAAATACCCGGACTTATGCTTTCTCTGACAAGTGACTTATTTTCCCTCCCGTGTTTGTTTGTTTTTTTTTTGACTTTACAGTGCAGGACGTGGTGTTCCAGTTGCAGCGGTTCATCACCGCTTTGGCCCGATACCATCACGACTGCCATGAGATCATGAAGCAGACGAGGATCTTCCCCATAGAAGTGGATCTGTCGCGGAGCGCTTTCGTGTACGACTTCGCGAGCCCTTACCACGACGGTAACAACGAGGACGAAGAAGAAGAAGAGGAGGACGATGACGACGAGCTCCTTCAAGGAGAAGAAGCCAAGGAGCAGACTAGTCTCGTGGATTTGATGGCCAACTTATAATTAAATTGGCAACCAAATCCACCTATTGAAATTTTGCACATTCCTTTCATCATTCCCTTACGCGGAAATAATATGCAGTTTGTTCAATGAAATGGGGGTTTCCACTCATAACCATTTTGTTCAACAAAACTTGCCATTTTTTCTCAACGGAAAGCTTTAATTTTAAAAGGAAAAAACAATACCTCACCCTCTTATAGTATATTTCAGCTCAAGAATTACTCGATTCTCATTGGCTGGACGCTTCATTTGTGGGGATGGATATGTGAAAACCCCGCCCTGTAATTACACTTGGTTTGTGGGTGATTGCACACGGAAAAAGAAGGAAATGTACGAAATTTTAATAAGTGTATCCAAATTTGAAGTGAATTTTATTGAAAATTTGTTTTATGCGAGTTTATATTTAACATCTACACTTTTAACTTCACGTAATTTTGTTATGACGCTTCAAATAAGTGAACTGGGGATGAAAACTACAATAAACATTATGAAATTAGCGACTACATATGTTTGATTTTGAATGTCATTGCTTTAGCATTTGTTTTCATTTAAACATGCCGCTGCTTTGGTGTTGTTAGATGAGTATAACGTTTTGTGCAGGAACGTGACGTCACACGAAATCTTTGACCAATCGCCTGCGCGATGACGCCTGACTTGTCCACTCATGTGATTTGGTGACGTCATCTTAACGTGTCAATTGGGGATCGTGTTTAGCCTAAGCGCAATTAGGTTATTAATGGTGTTGAACGGTGTTTTATCTACCTACTGTTTCAATGAAAATGTCTACCTGACATGAGATTTTTCGGGAAACAATGGCGACATCGATTGAAATCAACATCTGGAGACCAATATTTTTACAATTGATTTTCGTTACATTCGCCACTGTCATTGTTTATTTGTCTCTAAGGTTAACCCCCGTTTCCGCGCAGCTTTCTTGCGCGAAACAATATTGCGTGCAATATTTCCCCGTCGTTTTGTAGCTTATCCTACGAATGACGTCATAGAATATTGCACGCAACGTATTGTCAGGCAACATGATTGCGTGAGATTTATTTTAGATTTCTAATGTTTCTATTTTCATTGGCAGCCTTTTTGCA
The DNA here is from genome assembly GCA_023279145.1 of Glomeris maerens. Lineage (NCBI taxonomy): Eukaryota > Metazoa > Arthropoda > Diplopoda > Glomerida > Glomeridae > Glomeris > Glomeris maerens. The sequence goes on from WWPM01023139.1 coordinate 6,658, forward strand.
TCTGCAGTATTAGTTTTAAGTTATTTACTGAGCATCTCATTCATCACCTACGCATTTTCGTAAGTTTAATTCTTAGAAATTATTTTATAATATTAAATGAATCTATATTTTAATTCAATTTTAATATACCTATATATTTCAGCTCTCATTTCCAAACTTATGTTTTGAAGATCAATGGGTTGAGAAAGGTTTGTATAGGAACATATTGACGGAATTAATGTACATAAATTGATTATAAATACACGTAAAATGCAGAGAATTTAATGAGATTTAATAATTACATTTGTAATTGTATAATTACTTATAATATAATAAACTCCAGTCAATTAATTAATAGATTTAACTTTTTACAATAATTGTGCAATCAAATACACTATAGATCCAGTAGTATTTATGAATTTCATGAGAAGTATTTAATTTTTGCTTTTTTTTTAAATTATCAGCAAATTTAATATCTTTTAATTTCTTCCATTTCTTTCAGACATCGGTTGGAGGAGATGTTTTAAGAAACCCCATATTTCTTCCCGCTTCAAGTGACCCTTGGAAAGGTCTTTTGATTCCCCGTGAAGTTGACGATGAATTGGAAGAGGTTATTTTACATTCAAGGCGCGCGTTTTCACGATTCCAGTTTCATTCAACAATTATAGTTCATCCACTAAAAAGTTGATGGACTACATTGAAACAAAGTTGCCATTCACTTTTTGTTGACCAACTATAACTAACCGATCAATGAAACTTGACTCGTGAGAATTAGCGCACTTTTGCACAAACCTCTCAATTTGTGCTCCCCTTTACGGACCGTAAATTTATGTCGTTTTTAGTTCTTTGAGAAAACCTTCGAAAAGTACATTTACACCTGGTACAGGTAGGCTCATAAATAAAGCGGAAAACAGAAGACATTCGCGTTTTTAAATTGGGGTTTTTGTGTACAGGAACGTCTCCAACGACAACGGTTTCCTTTACGAGTTGAAAAGCGGCTGCCGTTTCTTGGTTGCGGTGCTCTTAAGACGATTCCAGAGGGTGAATTGTAATTCCTGTCTTATTAGCCATTAAAGTTAGCGTGGGTGTGATTGAGTAAGGAGGTCAAAAACACATGACCGTAAGTTTATACAGAGCGTTCCAAAATTATGTCCTCACTCCTTTTCTGAAAAGATATCATGGTTACATGCATGTCATACAGTCTGTTGAGCAAACAACCATGCATCTGCAAGTTTGACAAATGACAAGCAGACTGTAAACAACAAAATGGCTACAAGATTGACGTTTGATAAACGCAAGGCAGTACTAAAGTGGTACTGGAAGTATGAAAACATTGAAGAGGTACGTTAACGACAATGGCAGTCCGAGTTTGGATCTGAGCCACCAACTCGTCGTACGATTGCCCGTCTTCGGGGATAAATTTGATAATGCCGGAACTGTTCAAGATGTGCATCAGGGAAGATCTGGGCGACCATGAACAGTAACAAAATTGTAACTCTACGACGTTTGGTTTACAAGATATTGTCTATAATGAAGTGAGTACATGATTTTGGACTCCTCTGTATAAAACAAACGTAAAACAGCTGTGTACTTCAATTGCCCTGAAGATGCCTCTGTAACAGAAGCGAAACTATAGTTGGCTGCTTAATATAAAAAGGACTTGTGTATCTTTTGGGGTTTATGAGAGAAAGCATTCATCTGTTTTCTTAATCTTTCGAAAGAAGAAATGAACAGTGTGATCTTTGTACGTAGATGGACCTGACGGACGTGATTTTGAGCAAAATGCTGAGTTGCGCGGTGGGTCACTTGGATTGTTTCATTAAAGCCAAGAAATTAGGTTGTTGGATATGATGAAATGAAAATGTACAGGGTGTTTCATAATGATATGCTCCCCTTGAAAACCTACTTCTAGAAAAGTTACCAAGATGCGACACTTTCTTATAGAGAATTTAGTTCTGCGATTAGTTGTATACATGTTTCGAGAAACACGATTGAACCAACAACGACGAGATAGTTTATTCAGGGGGAACAGATTATTACGAAAAAGAAATGGAAAACCATTTAATTTGGGGACTTGACAGAGGATAACGGCTTCTTATTTCTCTTAACGCAAAGCCGTAACAGCGAGAAACGTGGAAGATGTGGTTTTCGAAGATTACGGCGCGAACCTTCACGTCGCCGTCTACAACCGCAAAAGCGAACTCGAGTATCTGAGTTCGCTGTCCGAGTGCGTCTTGCCGTACATCTTATCGAAGCAACACTTGAGGAACAGGTAATGATACGAGTGACGTGACGATGTAAGAAAGCCACTGGGGTGATTTTTTAAGTGGTTTATGTGGATTGCAGAAGCGTGGGACATCTCGCGAGAGAAATCTTGAGCAACTGCGTTTTACTGCCCATCATGGACGCGATCGCGGATCCGGTAACGGCTATCTTTTTCACATCTTGGTATTTGTAATACTGTAACTTGTTATTTAAAAGGTGTTTCTTTAAATTACAGGATGTAATCAATCATCTGTTGCAGCTGCTTTTCAATAAGGATCCTGTGAGTTCTTTCTAGACGTACGAATGAGTTTGATGAATCGGTTGCGAATTCTCACCTCGTGCAATTTGATTTTCTCAGATGGTCATCTATCCGCAGACCAACTTCGATTACGTGCCTATTCTCGAGCGTTTCGTTTCATCTTCGCCGCCAAACACGGTTAACCGCTTCCGCCGTAGTTTCTCCCGTGTCCTGCGCGACACGATTCTAACTTCTTAATTGTTCATTTTCCAGTCTGTTAAGCACAACATCGGATCGAATTTGACTGAATTCTACTGTCTCTACCCATTCATGAAGTTTTTAAAGGACGAAGGTGCCGTGAGCGTGCTACAATTCTGCCTCGCGATCGGTCCGTACCGTAGATAAACCTTTCAAGAATCGACGGCGTACTTTTATTTAACCTGATCCCGAACGGAATTTGCAGATGATTTTAACAAGACGCTTCTCAATCCCGAAATAAGCGACAAGGAGGTCGCGGAGTTGCACGCGTCCGCCAAAAAGGTTTACGAGACTTACATGCTCCCGGACGCGATCGACCGATTGGATTTTGATGCGGATGCCGTCGAAGAGTTTCAACAGGGTACGTGTGTACGGAAACTTCGAAAAGGCCCTGAAATTACGTATTTGTTTCTCTAGTCATCAGCGGTGCGCCTGAAAATGTTCTCCAACTTCAGACGAAGGAATCCCTGTATAAGATGTACGAGTACGCCTTCGATTTGCTCGAGAACAAATACTTGCCTTTGTTCTACCGAAGCGAAGCGGTAAAGTTGCGCCCGACTATTTGCCGGAACTTAGATCTTCATGGGAAAATCTAATCGCATTGCAGCATTTCGAGTACCTGTGCGGCCAAAGGAGCGCGTCGCACAACGTCAAGAACTCCTCGAAGTACGTGTAGCGTACATTTATGGGGTGAAATGCTAATAACCTTGAAAGGATGCTATTTTCTGCCAAATTACCATTATTATTTAATATTAGTCACTTTTTCAAAAGTGAAGTCGCTATTCACACTTATTTGTAGCAACCAATCGCTTTCAGCCTTGAATTAGCGACTTGTGCTGTGATTTTGTTGTTAGTCCCCGCACTTTCGCTGTTATTAGCGATACACCCCTCCCTATTGCATGAAAAATAATGGAATTTCCTGTTTTGTTGCATGGAATTTTTGCTTGTGTCGCATTCAGCAGTTTCTCGAAGAGGTAAAGATGAGAATGAGATGCCAAAGTGTCGTATAACTAACACCAATGAGCCTGTAGATAAAAGCGTATATATAACAACCCGTGATGCATAACATATTTTCTCTCTTCTTAAAAATGTTACTTGTAATAAGTGTGTACGGAATACGCATTTTGTAAATAGAAACTTGGGTAAAACGTATAGGTTAAGCAAGAAGAAGTCGGATTTTGCTGGGAAACTTGGAGAGAAATTGACGCGCTTGCGCGGGGTTTTCCAACCCGCATCAACGGGTAACTTTACTCCATCCATTTCTTTTTTAAATACGAAATGGTGAGATTTCTAATTCGTTGTTTGACCGATTCAGTTGAAGGAAGACTGGAAGTGGCGGAAGCGGATTTGACGGATGCAGTGTTTGTGAGTTTAGATAATTTTACGTAGGTTTCTCATATAGTTGTTTGATCATCCCAGCCCTGTAGAACTTAGACATCTTAAAATATACGTCCTAAATGCTTTAAACTGTTAAGCAGAAGTACAATGTTGCAGTTTCATTAGAGAGAAACTCGTGTTTTACAGGTTTTTTCATAAACCATGAATATACAAAAGGTGCCAGATTAGGCAATTTGTGATGGTCATTAAAGGGAATCTAAAGGTGAACTGACAAGGTTTTCTAATAAGGCACCTTAATCGTCAGTTCAGCACTTGAAACTCACGTAGCAGATTAGCGCAGAATTCGTGGGTTTGTTGCGTTCGTTCGTAGGAAGCCGAGGAGATGAAATTCGGGACGGAAGATCTGGATTCGGCTTACGGTGACATAGACGATCTTGGGTTGCGGGACTTGAGCGCATGGAGGGTTTCGATCCCCAAAGTTACCGACAAGAAGGACGAACAGGGCAGACCGTGTTTCTATTACGTCATAGACGTGCAGAGGATCGACGTAACCAACGAAGGTTCGTAATAACACCCGAAAAAAGATGTATAAACTCTTTGGGATTTTATAACTCGGCAACAAAATGAGATAGAAATATAAGGCGCTAGAAAAGCATAGCGACGCTATGTCAGCGTTGGGAGTGTAAATTGTAGCAGAAGGTGTATGCATCTTTTTGGGGCACCCTGCATATAACAACACCAAGCAAATGGGTTTTCTTTCATTTCTTTTCCCCCAGATGTTACGGACAGATTTCATTGGGTAGTCAACAGACAGCATCACGAGTTCTACGTGTTGGAATCGAAGCTTATCGAATTCCACGGTAATAAATTGCTTCGGTCGATTGCGATTTCATTGTACTGTATAAGAAGTTGATCTGTTTGTGAAATCAGGCGAGTTGGTCGGCATTCATCTTCCGAGCAAGAAGGCGTTCGGCAGCAAACGGTACGAGTACCTCGAGTCGCGGAGAGCCGCGTTCGAGGAATTCTTACAGGTGACTGTCTTGATCGATATAATTTGTCGTAAGGCGGATGAGTTTGTTTCTTACGTTACGAGATTTGGAAATCTCGCAGCGGCTTCTGCAGAGAGCAACATTCCGTAGCAGCGAGCTGCTTTTTAATTTTTTATCCTCCACCGGAGACTTCACCATCGGCTTTCTTCCAGATTTAAATATTGGTAACATACGTTTGTCCATTCGTATGGGGTGAATGAAATGGTTATAAACAATTGGATTTATTGGACAGGGAAAATAATTAAGACTGTCCCGAGCATATTGGTGAAAGAAAGGGGACAACACATCGAGACGTTCCTGCAAGCTTTCGTCAATTCCGGCGACTCGGTCAAAGCAAAATCGAGGTTAGTAAAGGCCTTTAAAAATTGCTTAACTTTCTCAGATTCTGCAGCACACTACCTACAAAGTCCTTATGTGTACAAATAACTAAAAATGGGAATAAATAATTCCTGCAGGGGATTTGTTCTGTACGAACCTGTAATTTGGAATCGAATTATAACAGAGTTAAAAATTCTATATTCAGCAAGGTCGAGTTCAAAGACATTCCCGTCCAGACGCCGCTGGGCACCCTGAAACAGCAGAAGTCGCTGTACAAGGACAACGCGGGAAGGAAGGTCTCGAGACATTGTCTCGAGGACAATGCAAAGCGAGCGGACGGCGTCCCGTTCGTACGGGCGAACACCGTATGCGACTACGTCATATACCTAGGTATGACATATCTGTAAAGCATGTACTCGGGTGAACGTGAATAAGGGCCTGTACGTAACTGACAGGACTGAAGGTGTTCGCGGCTCCCCGTTGGCTACTGCAGATGGCCGTAGCCGCGCAACGGGTGCTCGGGTCCCTCTTAGAAGCCGTGGTAGCCGTGTACCTGGATAACAGTCTGCGGAGGGCTTTTGTGCCGCAGAGGATAGTCAACCTCGTTCGGATCGTCAGAGGTATGTATACCCAAGCTATGGTGCGATAAATGTCAGAGTACTGTACGTACTAATCTGTGGCTTTTGCGTACGAAGACATCATATACGTGCGGGGCGTGGTGCCGATGAGGTCCCAGCAGCAGAGGCTTCAAAGGGCACGCGACACCCTCGACATGATGAGGAAATACCTACCAAACCCGATCGTGAGTTTGATCGGCCGCGAAAACCACGACGCGGGAATCTGGCGTCTCCTCGAGTGCTTACAGCATCCGCGTCTCAATAAACAGGTTTGTATAATCGTAACGACAATAAATAACCTTGGTCTATAACTTCACAATCCTTGCTGATAAACTATACACCCAAATCATGTTTTTGAAACGAATGTATTACTGTATTTGTGCTATAATTGTATGTAGCTCCTTTTCAAAATTACGAAGCACGAGTTTCCCGTTCACGCACTTGCAAATTAACGAAGCCGTTGTAACCGAGTTCAGTTAATCTCGTCTTACCGATTTCCTTTTCACTTTCGTGATTGCAGTTGGCATATGTGCTGCTGGATACCATAGCCAAAGAATTGTTTCCAGAGTTAATTGCGACGGAAGAAGATAAATGAATTTTACGGCAACGTACATGTTTTCCCCGCCCTGGCTGTTCTCACGCATTGTGTTTAAAATTATCAGATGCCATATTTTTATTTTAAGTCGCTGTATTTATGTACATTTGTATAAGTTAATCTTTAAATGTTCGCGTACTGCGAACTCCGGCAATTTGGATTCTGTGGGCACGCAAATAAACATGTACTGCAAACTTTTCACCTGCTTCAATACGTGGTCTATACTGTAAATTTTGGTATTAGTGACAATACTTATTACGTGACAGTTAATTGCTATAGCACAGTTTTAAGTGTTGGATCTGCAAACATTTTCAAGTCTCAGTTTATTTTTGATCACTTTTTATTTTATGACACTGTAAACATCCGTTATAGTTTCGATGGAAATAGTGATGCTAATTGTGAACGTTGCATGCATGAAGAAATACCAGACAAAATTACCGAGATTTCAGAGGAAACTTTGCTAAAAACAATATGAAGAATTGTGAATGTCCAAATATAAATTGGTTTTTAATTTAGGTATAGTATAGGCCTAATATTTTGGGATTATGCAGCTAATTGTTCGTAATTCATCCCATCGTTTCCTTCCAGAATTAATTCAAGGATATATTCAGTACAAAGTATGTACGAACGCGGTATTATCCGATTTTTAGTTCATTTTTCCAATGTGTATTTATTCTACTGTACGTAGCAGACGAAATACATAAACACCATTTAATACCCACTTTTTCTCAGTTGAAACTTATCGCTCAAACGCCATCTTGTGTAAAAAATGTAACGGTTACCAGGTTGTATTCTTACATACTGCAGATAATAACGATTTAGCAAAAAAATCTACGAAATTTTAGCAGTCTTTCGTAAGCCTTTCGTTAGGCCTACTTGATTATTCGATAAAATCACGAGATAAAACTACGGAAAATGACAGATATACGATGCAAAATAGACTTACCAATTAAACATCCATTCTATTGCAGTAATTTTGCGTTGAAATCATCTTTTTTTCGTCCTGATCAGAAGCCGTTAATTTTGCGATCATACTTGCACATTGCAGTTGGTGACGTGGCGAAATCGCCGTCATTCATAAGCCTATTCGTATGCCTATTTGGTTATGAATGCATGAAATCATCAGATAAACTGTGAAAAACTGCAGTAAATA
>WWPM01023142.1:0-18745 GCA_023279145.1 Glomeris maerens
TAATGTGGAACAGGAAATAATTGAATACGTATATGTGCATTGGTGTGAATTACATTTGTCCAAATGAATCATTTAAATCTGAAATGAATATCCCGATTGGAAATATTTATTAAAATTCACTAGAAACCATAACCATTTGTAGTAGTTCTGTTATGTTTTCTTATAGCGTACATGAGTATATATACATATTATTGAAATGTCCATTTACACTAGGGATTAATTCTAAAACACATTAATTTAATAATAGTATCTATATTTTTAAAAAATGCCATGATATATAATTCCCATTGTTTTATGATTGTATGTTATTTCATAAAACGTACGAAACCGGCGAATTTAAAACAATAAAACTGTATTTAGGCCTGTCTAACAAAAACAAATGTTAAAAATTGCATTATAAGCACGTATTTCAAAATACACTCGCATACATGAGGTATCCTTTACCATATGCTGTTATTAACCTACATTTTTCATTTTTTTTGTTACACTGGGGGGAAAAAACTACTCTTTCTATTGTATATATAACATATTGAAACCCTTAATTTATTTTTTATCAAACATGGGAAAAAGTAATTGCACTTATAACCCGTTACGCCGATTTAGTGCTCAAAAGTTTCAATAATGCACATTTTCTAAAAATAGTTTCAAGGATATAGTCTACATGAGAATTATTTGTTGGATTCTTCAATTCAATACTCAATTCGGCAATTCTAAAAGCCAACTTGCTTCATGTTTTGTACCGTACTGTGAAAGTGATTGACCTAACAATGACCCATATGTTTTTTGCTATTAATTTCACTAGACATGAATGTGGTTTCTTTTGTGGCACACTGAAGGAAAAGTATAGTCTTCAAAATGGCCGTTCAAATTGTAGTCATGGTCGCTTCGGCTTTGCTTCATTTCATCACTATGCGAACAATATACACACATTGGTGGTGGTTGGTACAGAATGAGTTGGTGAAATCGGTGCCAGTGAACAATAATAAATGCTTTAGGGGTATAGATGAGGAATTTTTCCAAAAAATCAAATGCTAGAAATAAACCAACTCCACCCTGCTATGGTGCCTTGCGGACCCGGTCACCGGAACCGTTGCGACGACCAGGGCGGGTTTTGTACGGTACCAACAAGGTCGCAATCTAGAAACTCTGAAATTATGTTGTGCCAACAATGCAAAGAAAAGATCCATTTTTTGGCGATTTTTTTTTATATCCCTTGTTGTCTTCCCTGCCCAATTCCCACCAAAATCTCGGTTCGCGATAGGCTGCTGCTGAACAATGGACGCTACTACCATCAGAAATCGTATAAATACTCTGGAAATGTGTTCAAACAGCATCAGTACTCACTCCACTCTCACAACTTCTCTTAAGAACCTTCCTAAGGAATCAAAAAGGAGAAAATGTCTCTTGCCAGCCTTGTAAGTATCCAGTGGATTTCGTACTTTGCCATCGAAAACCTTCCATTCTCTTGTCTCTCATTGCAATCAAGACTTTACTGTAAAGGATTTTGATTGTAATAACATTGCCAAATATGGAGCTATACATTGATAAGCTATATCAATTTAATAAGTGTTTCATATGATAATTATTTCCATTTACAACTGCTTCTACTTCAAATCATTTTACCAGCTTTTCAAACTGAAGTAAAAATCCAACAATAATTGGTAAATTGTTCAACTGGCTTGAATTTAAGACAAATTCAAAATATATAAAGAATGGGGTTAACAATTTCAAAGGCATTTTAATGGCAATACATGAGCATGATAGTGTGGGAGGAGGTCAAATATGGCATTTTAAGTATACCTATAAATATTGAATTGTTATCGTTGTATGTATATGTATTTTAATGGAACTGTTATTTCAGGTTGTTCTTGTTGCATTGGCTTTGAATGCCTGCATTGTGATGTCTGAAGACACCGCAGTAGCCGCAACTGGTGCCTATCCTTCTTACGGAGGTTACGGTCACGGAGGTTACGGAGGTGGTTACGGACACGGAGGATACGGAGGTGGCTACGGACGTGGAGGATACGGACATGGAGGGTACGGACATGGTGGATACGGACATGGAGGTTACGGTGGACACGGAGCAGGTTACGGTGGACACGGAGCAGGTTACGGTGGACACGGTGCAGGCTACGGAGGTTACGGATACGCTGCCCACAAATACGGTTACTACGGCCCCTACGGTAACTCCTACGTCCACGTAGCTGTTGATGGACCTTATGAAAACTCCAACTATGGATTCAAAGCTGGTTCCTACCACTAGGTTAGTATCACCTGTAGCAATGCAGTGAAAGTGACCATTAAAATTTTGAAGCATAATTATGTTGTTTTTTTTGTAACAATAGGAATATGACTGAATGGTGATTCTTGGCCCCATTGTATATGATTGGAATTGGTTTACTGGGGTCATTGAGGATATCTGGCCCTTTTCCGACAAAAAGCTCAACTGATATCTTCACATCTCGCTGCAATGATGCGAAGAGCCAATATTTGTGTTAAAATTATGGTTGTACAAGTGAAATAAAAAGAAAAATGTTTATTTGCTTCAAATCTGTTTTTGCTTTATTCATTTTATCTGGTATATTTTCAGCATAAAAATACAGTAGTAAAACATCGGTCCATATAATATTAACATGAATAATACTTTTGTAGCGCATAGGCTCACAAAACCTTGGAGAAATGGTGAAATTAGTCCTTTTCTGTGATATACAGTATTTATAACCTTTGCGGAGTAGTTTTCAACGCACCTCATTTCTATTTTGGGTTTTGATAGATTTGCATAAAATTTATTGTGTTCTAAAGCTACAGTAAATTTGCAATATTGTGTAACTTTTAGAAATTGCAAAACCATTTAGAGTTAATTGTATTCCCAGTACATTTGCACTTGTCAAATTTCAACACTATAGGATATTTTTATTATAAATTATACAAAATGTTGTTATAATAGCCTTGCTTTTGAATAAGGTATTTATTGCACAGAGAGGAAGTTGAATGTCATTTTATAATGTGCTAAGGAGGTTATTAGTGTTTTTTTCTCTATCTGCATTTGAAACATTTGGAGGAAATGCAAGCTCACAAATCCATGAGGAAACTTAAATTAGTTCATATGTAATAGTAATTTGGAGTATAAATACGACCCATGATTGCCTTGCTTTCCACTTCAATTCATTCATCCAACACATAATCTTGGAAATCTGCAAGATGTCTTCAGTGAGAGTGGTGAGTTTTGTTTCAAGTTGAAATTTGTGTTAATTTTATTAATATTTAGGTTATTATAAAATGAATTGGGGCCTGTAACATTTCATATGCAGATTATAGCAACAATTTTCATCTTTTCACTGGCAAAATGTGATCAATTGGACCATTACAATCCGGATTACGATAACGGCTACCAAGAAATTGGTTTGGACCATATGATGTTCCACAATGAAAATAACGACTTAGGCTACAGATATGGATTCAACGACCAGGATTACGATTTTTACCGTTTTGGAGGTGGAGGAGGGCGCCACAATCGCATTCAAAAAGGCGGCAACAATGGTTTCCAAGTGTATGATTATCCAATGGACCCTTACTTTGGTGCTGTGGCTGACATGCCCCATCATAGTGACCATGTTAAATACCAACAATACTAGACTTATCGATTAACACACATAATGTCATTGTACGAAATTGTTAACTATATTTATTATCCAGATTTGTAACTTATGTATGAATAAAATAATATTGCAGAATGATGGCATAAATTTCTTGAATTTATTTTAAATTTAGATAGTTACTGAATTCAATGTTAACACCAAAACCATGATTTCAATAATTTTGGATTTAGGGAAGGTAAATTGACCGAATAGTCCCAAACGAGGTTAAAAGAATAATCCTGCTGATTGGATAATTAGCTGGGTTTAGGCACATTAATAATTATAATTTTGTAACCTGATTTTTGTAAGTACATATCACAATCTGATATTCAAAATTATGTTTGATGTCAAGATTCAATGCCCTTGTAATATTCGATTTATCTGATATCCGAATTGCATTCACATCAATATATTTTAATCACTTTTCTGAAAACTTTTCTTCTATATACAGTATGCAAAACATGTGGCCTATGCAAATTCACATACAACCAAGTGTAAAATACATTTTGTTTAATGTACATCCATGCTATCTGTTCACCGGTGGGTTCTCTTGAATACACGACTTTAGGGCCTAATTTAGGGCTTCTCCTTATACATTTTTACGCATCATACTTCTGTTTGGTAATTGGTTCTTTATAGTTCCATTTGTATCGAAATATAAGTGGTATGTATTCCTGCACGTCAGTAGGAAAAATGATTTCGTCCGAAACGGAAAGTTTCTTATCACATTTGTACAGCATATTCACTTTTTGTACATCCAATTCGCTGAGACCAAAACGCTGGCCAATTACAATTGGCAATCTTATATTATTAATAATGCTGATTGTAGGCTTCGTATAGTCCCTTGCAAATGAATACACATTGTAGTGCATTATTGAGGCATAATCGTATGGCACTTGTAGAGTCTCCTCGTTTCCATCTCTCTCCATGTAGAAATTATGCTGCCTTTCTGTATTTACAAAAATGTATAACATTAACGATAATGCGATTTTACAAATTAAATTACAGAACTGTTTGAAGGAACTTGATGGCGGTTTTTCTTACATTATTTGGCTGTTATAAAGTATGCATGCATGCTTTGTAAGAATTTTCATCTATATACACTATACTATTAAGATGTGTTCATTGATTTCAGCTCGTGCAACTGTTTAACATAACCTTGGAGACTCAATGTGAGAATTATTTTATGCATCAGATGCATTTTAACTCAAAATATGTTCATGTAATTGTAATTTTTGTGAAATTTAAAAGTCATCCTTGTGATTACACAATAAATAATAAGCCGGGACATTTGAGATTGGTATACTCTGTTCAGGGGTAAAGAAGGGAATAATGGGCTCTATGGGGTGTTGCAGTTCGGCCACTTTAAACCAATGTGCTTCCGCCAAAGAAAGTAGTTCCAATATTTGTATTACTTATGATTGAAAATGAGCAAAAATATATGCAAATAAATACTTTTTAATCTATTAAATACACTGGGAGAATGAAAATAACTCGAAGCGACGGATTCGTCCTCCATTTTGAAAACACAAAAATCGTGAAAAGTCGGCAGAGGATCACTAATTTCACGATTATAGCACAAGCGTCGTAGTTAAAGTGATGTCACCCCATAGAGCCCATTATTCCCTTCTTACCCCTGAACAGAGTATAACAAGAATTTGGCATAAATTATAGTTCATTCAAAAGAAGTTGAGAAAAAAGGCGTGCCCATATCCGAAGCTTATTGGGTAGCGAAAACCACGTGATATGTGGGCGTGAGTAGCAGCATAGATTGCGATATCTTGATTGGCTGCAGAAACCACAAGACAATCCTTTTTTCAATGTAGCCAATTGCGAGCACCCCATATGCCACACCTTTTTTCTCAACTTCTTTGGAACGGATTATAGTTGTTATATTGAGCAAGTTGGTAATTCTATTAGAGATTGGATGTTTCAATTGTTTTGTCACGTGCCTATTGCTTTAAATTTGTAATGACATTTACTGGGAAGTTTACCGGAAGGGATATTGTCCCATTCAATTCGAACATATTTGTCACGATCAGGACGATTATGTTCATGGTAGAAACCAATAGTATGCATGAGTTCGTGAATGACTGTCCCTACTTGAAGACATTCTACTGACAGGTAAAGGTGTGTCATTCCAGGGCGTATAGGTGCTCCCATTGGTGAAGAACATCTGCACAGTTTACACAAACAATTGTATAACAAGTTTATCAAATATAACATGCAGATTATAGTGACATTTTTTGCGATTGTGGCCATGCACACATTCATGGGCCTACCCTAACGATTTGCAAATGAATTTATTAATTTATAAGTTGAAAAATAACTTTTGAATGATAGAATATGACTTAATTTTTGTTTTCAGGAGTTTTATTGATGTTTTTTTTGAAGATACAGTATACGATTTATGTATGTTGTGTCAGCAGCAGACGTGTCAAAGAATAAATACAGGTAGAGTACGTATGTTTACTGATTTTATGGAATAAGTAATGATTGCTACACACCTGTATAAACTTATTTATAATGAGAAAAATATAATGGTTCTCACGTTCCCATTCCACTTGTTATGAAAACATATTTGTTTTCATAGGTTTTCTTTATAAAACGTACACAAGTTTTCTTGTGAAATTCTTCAAATCCCTTTTCAATATTTCGAACTTGAGCGTCACCTGTTTAAGAATTAAGCACGTACAGTATTTCAAGAAATCGATGTATATTTATCGTTATATATTACATATATTATTTCTTACTGAATGATATTTTATCCAGCACATATGGTACAATTGCTCCAGCCCAAATCTTGACTTTATTCTTCAGTGCGCTTCTTTTGACCACTGTCTTGTCAATTATCTATTTATTTTTGAATCATTTACATATGGTATGTCAAAATTGTAATTATACCCTTGTGCTCTCTTTAAAAAAAGTAACTGAATGAGTCATATGGATACTTACTGATTTTTGGAAGTTCTTGAAATCTTGATTGCTAGTTGACTTAACGATCCTATTTCCTGTAATTGCATTGAAATTCTACCTTTGAACGTGCTTATAAAGTAGGCCTATACAAATTGAATTCAAGGTTGGAAACAATTTGACAAAATTACGAGGCCTTGTCAATGTTAAAATTTACCTTGAGTAATGATCTCCTCGTTTAAACCCACCTAAAAAAATGAAAGCACAAAACATTGATTTTACTTGTGTTTTGAGTTTTACAATGTCTTTGTGAAAAAAGATAAATCATCCAAGAGAAAACTTTTCCAAGAAAACACATGCTGTAACACCTTCAATAAATTATTATTCAAGACATGTTTAAAAAAGAATATTCAAAAATGAGAAAAGCAAGGATGTTTTTCTGTCGTCTTCCAATTATTTCATGAAAAATGTGTACCACTATATCCTTTTCATTAATGTTTATCATTTCCTTTGATGATTGATTAACAATTACTTGACAAAAAATAGTCTTGTCATAATTAATCTATTTTTTTTGAAAAATGGTGACAGCTACTAGGTATCAAAATATGAACTTCATTTTTCAAAAACATTTACATGAAATTGGAAGGTTTGATGAACATGTCTTTGGTAAATGTATTTTTGAAAATAAAGTTTACATTTGGTTAAAACTATATTAAACACTTTTTGAATCACCATTTAGGCCTACATGTACATACCTATTAAATAACCAAAAACAAAATGCCTTTCCAAAACGGCAGCTCCTTTAAATTGTCTATTATTTGTACAATAATTATAAATGTAATTATTAATGGACTATTATTCATGACTATTACTGTATTCGATACTATAAAGCAACATTGAGGGACCAAACAATAGTAATCATTGTAAAATAAAAATCCATTTGGAACTTCATTAAAACCCGGAACAGTATACACTATTGTTAATAACGATGGACTCGTTTCAGGTAAATTTTATTGTTCTAAAGTGATGTTTTTTTTAAGGGAAAAGGAAGTTAGACAGCCTGGTATATCCTAAAATAAATACAACAGTTTCAACCCAAGTAGCAATTTGTTGATTTATTTCTTCAGGAAGAACCACTATAATAATTGCTTATGAAATATTGTGCTGCTGTGAAAGTTTTCCTCTATTTTTTAATAATGATAAGAAAATTACACTTACCATAATTTGAATTTGAGTGGCCAAGACAAAGATGGTTGCGTGAAATTTGCAGACAAGCATCTTGCATACACGAGAAATAACTTTTTGTTTTTGAGCTTGTTGTTTTGATGTTAGAACCCCCCCTGAAGGAACTCGTCTGTTGCATATGTAGTGGCCAGTTTTGTTGTCAGAGTTTGCACAGATCACGTGGTTAAAAACTAGCTGGAAACGCGCCAACCCAGTTGTATTTTTTGCTGCGGGGGCGTGATTGCAGCCTGTGTGACGTCACACTACTAACTTGAAAGGTGCGGTCATGCTTCCTCAAAACCAAATATTTGAGTGTTGCATCCGTTTAAATATGCTACACACATATGGAACACAAGTGAACCAATGGGACATAAAAAATATTAATATAATTGACGAGATAATGCGCTCAAAAAACACAATGCAGCTTTTATATTTTTGCATTATGTTCAGAAGTTCCCTGCATGAGGAAACGTGTTTGTAATATTATCTCCAGATCGAAATTATAACTAAACGTGTGCTTATTGAAATTTTGCTCTTACATTTTAGAAATTAAGAGTCACTGCGCTTTAATTCACGAAATATTTTCCACATTTTCTTAACATGAATGATAAATGATGGCTGGGAAATATTTCAACATGTCACATATGTAAAATAACTTATATTTAACTATTGAATTTAGCATTATATTGCACACAATAGGCCCACATATCCGTAAATTATGTTTTTTAAATTTGATTTATAAACACATTTTCCCATTCCGTGACTTCCGCCATAGCTGTCAACATTATTACAAAAAACTTGATAAATGTGATGCAGAATAACCTACCCATTGCCCGTTTTGGAAATGACAATGGAAATAGTATTCTTATACAGCCTTATAAAATGTAAAATCCATTATTGTCAATAGTGGAATTAAATTTAATCCACTGGAGAAAGTATGAGAGTTATAAGCAATCAATAAAAGGACTTACATCACTCAGAGTATAAACAAACTCCAGTGTTTTCTGATTTTACCGGATAGGCACAACTTGAGTACTTACTACTCCATGTTCATGAATCACATTATGGCAACATTGTGTACAGGACGATGACATTATGAAAGAATTTATGGGCGTTTTCCTCTATGTAACAGCATTTTTCCACCGTATTGTCTTTAATCATTCAAACTGACTGCTCTCAACAAAATGCCCGTCAACCCAACAGATTTTATAATTCCGTTTTTCTTTTCTCTTTTGAAATGTGTTAAAATATCCCCGGACCGGGAAAAAAACATGGCCAGGTGGAATTACAGAGGCGTGACAAAGCAGATCCCGTCAGAAATTATCGAACCGGAAAATAAAGAATGTTGAAGTTTCTTTTCAGAATAAGATTTTGAAATCGAAGATAAAATGGTATAAAAACATTGCAGGCAAAAATATCGTTTAAAAAAGCATAATTTTTTGTATAGGTTGTGATGAAAGTATTGTACTGTTGCGTGGTTGATTTTCACACAGTTAAAACTAATTTCAATGATATATTATGTTTTTATAGCGAAAACCCTAGCAAATTTCCGAACTTTTTAACAAAATCTTTTGCCTTTTTTAAATATTTTGTAGGCTATAAATTAATAAACAAAACAAACATTAAAAATTGTGTTTTATTGTCACATTAAGTTGCAATAACCACAATCAGTTTGTTCCGATTCGAAAAACGGAAATTAGGTGAGATTCCAACCTAAGAATAAGATAGACTAAAAATACTGACTTACTTTCTTTAATATATTCGAAGTCTCCGGGGAGAACCGAAAGGGTTTAAATTGACACTTTTTTGATAATTAACATTCGTTTGTGGTTTTCCTGACATTGTTATGCCCAAACATTTTGAGCTTTACCTTCACAGTGCTATATGATTTCCTGGTTTTTGTTGATTTTAACCTCATTTCTCGAAAGTTGTAGTTGGATCTGGGGCGTTCTTATAACCGAGGGTCTTATAGCGAGTTTTCATTGCGCAAATGTTTTGAAATTTAATTAGGAAAATGTTAAATGCATAAAATATAGCCCTATGAATTGCTAGAAAAGGTCAGCTATTGAACAACTATAATAGATATTTAAACCAACGTGCGATTTGTTCATATATTTTTTTCTTTGTGTACAATAAATATTCTGAAATTCAGTTTTTAGCTGTGTCTAGTCAACAGGCCATATTGTAGTCATGCCCTATATACAGGCTATTGTTTACGTGTTGTTTTCAAATGGAGAATATCCTGAAGGTCATCTCAGCAATTGCTTATTTTTTAGTTGAGAATGAAGCATTGTTCTCGGAAATACCACGACCGACTGTCACGTTCCCAGCCCCATAATTCATAAATAATAATAATAACTCGGATTAGCTGTGTTGATATATTAATCCTTGGATATAGACACCACTGTATAGTAGCAAGTTATTTATTGCACGTGGATCGAAACTCTAAGCAGTTGTTGTACATTGCAATTAGAAAAAACACTCGAGTTCAAACATGAGTTTTTTTTTAATTTGTCAATTGCTTGGCAACAAAATTGCTGATGGCGCTGTTCGTTGCTTTCACACGTCAGCTAATCTCGTTTTTATCTTTGAACGAAAATTACCCCTAGACTAGCTCTAATTCGTTTTCTACAAAACAACCTTTTTGAACTTTGACTGTTGATTTTTGCAGTTATGTAATTCAGTTTTATCACATAATGCAAACAGATTTTGTGAATTATGTTTGTTGTTTGCCTAACAATCTCCAATTTTCTTTCCAGAATACTGTATATTTTTTACGTAGGGTGCCCCATATAAAGGTGCATTGTTATTTTTTAACAGAAACTTTTTGAAATGCACAGGATTCAATTCAAATAATATGGAGGCCTATATGTATTAAACTGCCTTATGGTATTAAATTATGCATGGCGTCTTACATACACAGTGCATTATTGTCATCATTACAGAATGCGATATTACTATGAACTGTTTGGTTGCACAAAGCAAAGTTTCACTTTCTTAGT
This sequence comes from Glomeris maerens, assembly GCA_023279145.1. NCBI lineage: Eukaryota > Metazoa > Arthropoda > Diplopoda > Glomerida > Glomeridae > Glomeris > Glomeris maerens. Next base: position 10,778 of record WWPM01023142.1, read on the forward strand.
TATAATGTAGACTACAGTGCATTTTTTACACAGAAATTGAGGACATTGCATGAACATCAAGTTTAAATTCCACAGGAGGGCACACACTATTACTGTCTTAATTTCTTTACTGGTTCATTCGTTAAAGACTTTTATAATAATGATTGCCCTTTGACTGATAAGGTATATAGGGAATACTTTTGAGTCATCATCATCCAAAGTTAGTTGAGAAGACAATTCAATATCAATATCTCTAAAACAATGACTTACCTGTGGTGTTAACTAAACAGTGTTTAGTGTCGGTCCAAGAAAGGAGTTTGAGTCCAAGCAAGACTAGATGATAGCCCATGTCTATATAGACAAGATCACCGATTAATCGATTCATCATTTTTCACAGCTGCCCTGAAGATTTTTTCACCTGGCGATTGTAAATTATGTAATTTCAAACAGGTGATGAATCGACGGGCGTGTCTAGGCCTGAAATCTAATAACTGTATAGTAACCAATCATGAAAGCCTATCATTTGCTAATGCTATCTCGGTATGGTATCCACAATGTTCACCATGCACTGTTGAGCTCTGTTCGATTGGCATGATTGATAGTCAGAAAATCGATTTGGAAAAAAGCGAAATGTATAAGCGCCAGATTTGTTGACAAAGCTGTCGTTGAGCGCAATGTGAGAGGAAATTAGCTGTCGTATAGCAGGCTTCAAAAGCGCCCCAACCATGTTATTTTCTCTACTAAAATATCATGTCTGCAGCCCTGGTCATCGTCCTCTCATCATCCAACAACTCCTCCAACATCTTGAACAACCGTGCCCAAGAAACCACCATAACCTGCCCCGAGCACCGCGATGTCACTACCGCATTCCCCGTTCTCAGCGTTCACCTTCCTCCTGAAACCCCTGTAGCCTTTAAGGCTATTGCCATCACCTTGCACATCTTAGTGTTCCTAATAGCGATTTCGGGCAATTTAGTGACCCTTGCATCGGTATGGCGAGCCGGTGGTGCCACGAGAATCGCAACGCGGGCACTTCTCGGCTCGTTGGCCGTCAGCGACATTTTCTCCGCTCTTCTCATCACACCTGTTGAACTGATGTTCCTACTCGATGACATGAGGTGGGGCATGGGTTCTTTCCTCTGCTATACCGTGTCCTTCATGCAAACGACGGCCATTGCTGCGAACGCGTTCACCATTTGCGTGATTGCCGGCGACCGATACGTGGGCATCGCGAGAGCACCTGTCGTTGCAGGAAGGTACCTGGATGGTAGAATGGCTCTGGTCACCTCACTGGTAGGGGCCTGGGGTGCAGCAATTGCGGTCAGTGCTCCTCAGCTTGCCATGTACGAAGTTGTGACATTCAGGAATGTGTTCGTCTCGGTGGACAAGGTAGAAACCAGATCCTACTGCATGGCCACTTGGGTGTGCAGAGTACAGAATAGGGAACTGTACTTTATTTTATTGGTAGCCCTGGTCTTCCTGCCACTGTTTGTGGTAGTTTTAGCACTTTACTCCCACGTCGCTTACGTACTTTGGGTAAAGAAAGCATGTGCAACCGAAGGGTGTCAATCTTCCTCATCAACGTTGAGGTTGAAAAGGAGGAGGAAGACTGCGGTTACATTAGTGACTTTGGCGGTTAGTTACAACAAATATTTTCACTTGGGTTTTGTAGTTTTATAGTAATATGCGTGAATTTATTCGAAATCATCAGCAATTATGTCTTCTTTAAGCAAGTCTTCAGACAAGTATCCAGATGCGAAAGTGTTTGTTTTACACTGTCATTTTATAGAGCAAAGTTTCTGTTCAAATTAAACAAAGGGTGCAAAATTATAAAATGATGCTAAATTTTTGAAACGAGGTGACATGCCAATAAGTTCATTGTACTGTATTGGAACTTTACTTAGTTTAACTTTAATAACTGAAGAAGACACTTTCTGAATTTTAATGCTATCATGAATGAAACTGTGGTATTTTTCTGTTCATAAGTAATATCTCAATAAAACAATAATTGATTTCAACTGGTCTAGGTTTTATTCATCGCTTGTCGTTCACCGAATTTCATCTTCATTGTGATCACATACGCAGCATCCATTGAGAATAGCGTCAGAGCTATGGTCATCAGAGACACCTTGGTGTTGGTCAGTCTCTTCAACTCGGCCCTTAATCCGTTTTTATACGCTGCGCATTTCTTGGACGGTGTTGCCAAGTACTGGAAAGATGCCTGGAACAAATTGCCAAAATGGTGCACAAGAGAATCTGGAAAGAAATCTGCTGTAGTTGATGCTGGTGCAAAAGGTGTCGGGGTTGGAGAAGAAGCTGGTCAATCTCTTGATCTACCTGGTATTGCAATGGGTGAAAGGGCAGATAACAAAGACCACCATGTTGGGGCCCGTTTGGACGTAAAAACCGTGAAGGACGATTTACAGACACCGAGTCATAATTTTGATCAAGACGAAACGGCCATTACAAATTTACCGAAGACTGCTGAAGTCACCGAGTCTCGTATCACTGTGAATGGAATGTGAAATTGCCTTTATAATAAAATTGATTCCTATTACTGCTCAGAAAAATAAATAACAATTGCCTGCTGTAAATTAATGAAACGCATAATACATTTCTTGTCTTGAAATTGTTGCCAGATTACTTTCATCGATCCGATTAGTGAATTTACTAGGAATCCATTCAGTTTCGATACAAAATTGCCAATATTGGGCGTTTTCGGCAATTCATATTGTCGCCAGATATCTTGAACTTTGGCCAGAGAAATTATTGTTCGGCAATCCATGTGGGCCTCAGAGATCAAAACAGGTTTTTCGTTCGGCAAATCAAATGTCTGAGGAGTGACGTCATTTTCTGTGACTGCCGTGTCAAACAAAAATTGTTGCCTGGCTCACTCAGACAAAAAGATGGCGGCCCGCATGGAATGTTCGGTCGAATATAAAGAGTCGCGATTTTCGTGCCATTTGACCGAATTAGAGATGCACAAATTTAATAAAGGTACATAAAAATTGTCGAATCAAATGTAATAGTCAAATTTGATCCATTTAACTACGTAGTTATATTTAAAAACTAGAATTAAAGAAAGGAGAAAGTTGTTTGTGACAACATGCCATCACAACTGCATGACACGCAATCCGCCATTTTGAATATTCCAGCCGTAACAGATATTTGTGTTCAGTAAACCGGATAAATTGGGTGCCAGACATGCTCAGAGAAGGGATCAGAGATGACGTCACACACTCTGGCGGCCCAGACAGACAGTATGAATTGCCGAAAACGCCCATTAAAAGCTGCATACATGGATATGAAACATTTGTATATTTTTCAAGCTATTTCACTAGTAATTCATGTTGCAACACCGTCATCTAGAGCCTACAAATTACTTGAGCTTCAATTATCTAAATCAGGTTTAAATAAATGTTAGAAAAGACACACCTTTATTAAGTCTTCAAATGAGACACGTATCATTTCAGTGAACTGTGATTCAGAAAATATACAAATATTTGTTGCAACACAACTTTGATACGTTATTCAAGTATTTCTGAATTCTTTATTAATAGTAAAATATTACAGGTTACAAATTGTATTTTATACATCTCTTCGGTCTTGTTACTTTTTATGCGATGGAAGTCATTTTGAGAAGCATTTGCCTTGTAATTAATAACGCGGTTACATAAAATGTGGACAAGTAAGTTTTGCCAGCGCCATTTTCATAATTACAAAGCGGTTCTTGACAACAGGAAGTGCACATTCGCAATCTATACTGGTTTCTTTCACCAACTGAAACACATTCTGTTTGGCAATCTTTTGAACAATTCCTCTCCACTGCGAAAAGTTCAATATTATTTTGTTGCTTTGTGTACGTGTAATTTCGAACCTGAAACAAATGCAATTACTCATTTGTTTATTGTTACTTAAGTTATTTGACTCTAAATTAATCGTATAAGACCATTCATAAATAATGCTATATATTTTTATTATTCTACAATATTTTACTAAGATAAAAACAGAAAAGTATTAAGAAAACTTTATTGAATGACTGTCTAAAGTTTGTTATTATTTAATGGGACAAGTTTGAGTGAGCAAAAATGAACAGTAATAAAGAAAACAAACTTATTTTTATTTGACGCTATGCTATTTAGTACGGACAGTTACAGCTAGGTGGAGCACTAATGTTCAAGCTAATATTGTGGAATTGTCAACAAATGCGTGCTTTAGAATAGCAGCTGCACAAATTTGCTATTGATAACAATTTAGGATTATGGATAACGATTTTTATTTAAGATCTTACTAGACATTTTCAAAATATTTCAAAAATTATGAGAGCTACCTTGATTAGAATTAAGAGCTTGTAACAAAATTTATAGATGGTCTGTTTAATAATACCATGCAGTAAGCTTCGTTGTCTAAGCATGTGGTAACTGCAACTGTCTGGTTTTCAATGGTCCTGTTCACAATTTTACACGGCTCGATGTCACTTTTTTTCCAACTACTGCTTGCATAACATACCAAGGGCTTTTTCTGTAACACCACACTACCGTGACTCGTACAACCTGCAAAATACATTTTTGTCACAACTCAGCTGTTTTTTATATAAATTAAAATCTGATAGAATCTCAATAATTTAATTTCAATAAACTTGTGTATTTTGAACGTTATATTTCCTTGAGTGTCACACATTTTAGTGCAATAAAATGTCGCCTTTTTGGGGGGTAATACCATTTTTGGGTACATGGAAATTAAACACAATAGATTAACCCGGGCATACTGGGTGCAAATGTATAAATAGATGCGAACGATATGTACTTACCGGTTTCAATTACACTAGAAAGGAGAATGGCGATCTGAAAACAGGTTATGGTGTAGGATTTTAGGATGCGAATTGTCATTTTGACGATGTCATGAAACGCAGAAATTTGATCTCTCAGTTTTCGAAGGAAATGGATGCTAATGGCGTATTGCAGCCAAGCCAATTGTAAACGAAGGGGTTGCTTCTGCTGCTCCGCGTTCGTTTACTTTTCTGTCAAGGTTTGCTTCATAAATGTTGCTGCTGAAATATGACTGAATAATACCAGCGTTTTGCGATGGGATACATGGTGTGGAGCGGTAGCGGTTTGTACGGTTCTTTGGGTGCACTGAAAACCAGATTTCACATCGATATTTATCCAAAATGCTGCCTTTTTCCTATGAGCCAACAGAATATTATGAAAACAATTCCAACTGATGTTATTAACGTGATTTTCTTAATTTCTGGCTGCATGTTGCATATACAGTAACATGAAAAATATAATATTCATTGTGAAATGGTAATATATTTGTGGGTTATTTTTTATCTGGATATTTAATTACAGTTGTGACAAAATTGTCTTCTCTGAAATTTAGGAATGTTTTGATGGACAATTTTAGCGATTAATTAAAATAATAACTAATAAACCATACTAAACAAATTATATATCTGTAAGATTTAAAGATTTGTAAGAACAATTTTGTTGCAGCAATTGTATCTTCAAGACAAAATATATTCAGACCTTAAATATTCAATTGTTTGCAATACTGTTACTGAAAAAATGTAAATATATTCGGGACCTTTTTTATAAAATATAAAGAGAGTTGAAGATTTTTTGAGCTTTGGACTGCATGAGAACAAATCGTTCATTTTCGCAATTATAGTTCTGATTAATTCAGAATAATTTGTAATGTTTTAAAATAGGGAATACAATCGTCCACTTCTTCCTTTAATATTCTTCGCTTCATAGTTGAAAATGCTATTCCTGTTCTAAATTGTTTTTTTACAAGTTAGATTAAAATCCGAACAACCTTAGCAGATGCGGAATTTTATTTATTAGCATTCCTTTCAGTTTTGTTATACAGTCTCATTGAGTTTGTAAATATAATAGTGTATATCTTCAGGAAGTAATTTTATTTGCAAGAAAATATACTAATTAAGTATTCCACCTATACTGTAATAATGCTTAGCTTCAACTAAAATGGGAAATACAACTCTGCAGCCTTCTGTAGTACACAATGTGTAATTGTGCAATTGGGTAATTACTGGAAGAGGAAGTTTTAGCCTCGACCTAAGCCATGCGTGACTTTTACAGTATGCAAATTCATTGCTATGGCTGTAGGATATAAAAATACGCGTTCAAAAGGAAAGCAAAGTGGCTCTTTACAAGGCATTAAAACGCAGCGGAGCGCCGAGAGGGCGCATTCGGAGTGTGACTGTTTAAATCACCCTTGCAAAAAGAGTGAATCAAGTGTCAAAAAATGGACAGATTATCTCGTTTAAGGCGTGAAACAAGGCGATCAACATCTGCAGAAATTCTTGCAAGTCCAGATGCCGGTTACGTGGTGTGTTTCATACTGGAATTTTCAAATTTATCATGCCCACATAGTATGAATCGCAGATATTATTTTTCCCCCAAATTGCGTGTTATATATTATTCTGCATTGAATTCTGGCACAAAACATAAAGGATACTAGTTCATTTTCATGTATACAATCGAACTTAAAATGAATCTCAAATATTTCGATAGAATTCCAGTTGAATATTGAAATTAGGTCGATGAAAGTCACACATGTACAGTATATTGGCTGTATTTAATTTCATTTACATATTGTTTTAATTTCCTACAGCCTTTCATCAAATGCATTTCAGTGAAACATTACGTGTAGTATCATATCTGGGTATATTATTGGCAACTGATTAATTGTAATTTTTGAGAAAGTAGATTGAAGAAAAAAAAGGGAGATTAGGTGATTTGAACCATGCGTTTGAAAAGGCGGCTCTCGTTTCCAAGTTCCCACATCTCCCTGGGGGTTGTCTTTTTCATTCAGACACGTGCAAAACATTTTTATTATACAGAGTTGTAACATGGCGGACAGTGCGAGTGAGAGTGATTCGAGTTCGGTTGACGGCGGCCCAATAATGATGCCGCCATCGCCGGTCACTCGAGAACAGCTTCACAAAAGGATCGAGTCCCTTCAGCAAGCCAACCGGGTTCTTAAAGTCGAGTTGGAGACGTTTAAATTGCGCGTGAAGTCTCTGCAAGAAGAAAACCGAGCTCTGAGACAAGCAAGCGTCAACATTGTAAGCGTCTGTTTTCCTATTTCCTATCGTAGATTCAACACATATTATTCAAAATAACTGCTAGTGATTCGCATGCGTTATTATTGTAGCAGTGTTGGAATGATTGATGTGCGTCAAGTTTGAATTGAGAAAATTCGCGCAGCGACAGATTGGGCTTTTGCAAATTTATTGCCAAGGTCGGTATTGCATGCAACTATAATGACGTCATCCGATACTGCTACAATGTAGATGCAGGATAGTGTTGCGCAGTATCAACATTCGCGCAAGAATGGTGCGAAAGTGTACTTTAAGTCTAGAATTTCAGCGTTCCATTAGAATAAGACTATTTAGTGGCTGGCCTGTGCTTGGACAATATTAATTAACTAGTGAGGATTGTGATTTCGAAGTTTTTCTGCTTGGATTTATTTTTTTAGAGTTGGAGTCATTTCAGGCAAAATGTTTAAATTGAAACTTCTCAGGTTAGCAATTTTCTTGCGTTTGGTGTATTTCCGCGCAACATTGAGTGACGTCATCCGTAGGAATATCATGCTGGAGTTGCACTAATATTGCGCTGCGATAGATTGCGTGATAGGAAGTTTCCCTGATGTTCTGTGGGTGTGTTAAACATTGCGGATGCGCAAGTTATATTTACACCACATGTTAGCGTGTTGAGATACTAGTAAATGACATGGAATTTGATGAAATTTACATTTAAACGCTGTAATAGTGCAATTTATGTATATTGTGCATTTATAGCAAGCAAGAGCAGAGCAAGAAGAAGAGTACATCAGCAACACTTTATTGAAGAAAATCCAAGCTTTGAAGAAGGAGAAGGAGACGTTGGCTATAAATTATGAACAGGAGGAAGAATGTTTGACAAATGACCTTTCAAGAAAACTCAACCAGGTTCATAATGATAT
>WWPM01023143.1:0-12990 GCA_023279145.1 Glomeris maerens
ATATCTTCTGATTATTAAACTTTCTGTGTGCCAACAAGATATATCCCATAGCCACAGTGTTAGGTCAACGGTTGCTCTCACTATTAACTCGCTGCGTGATGCTTTGGGCAGTATACACCATATGTCCTCTACTCTATATACATGGTACAAGGTATGTTCATATACAGGGAAGTGGATTTTATTGATATTTCGAATATTAGTGTTGTATCCCAGAGTCTGAAGTAAAATTCATAGAAAACTATTGCAGTTGTCATAAATGCATAAAAATAAATCATTAATATAATGGAATTCATAGGTTATTGGCATGGGCTTGAAAATATTTTGAGAAAGATATGCAAAGTGAATAAATAATATTTTTTTATTATGAAAATTAAGTAATGCCAAATTAATGTATGAAAATAGCGATGCTATGACTTTTTTATGCCCAGGTTTTAATCTTTTAAAGGGTTTTGAAATATCACGTTATTACCATATAATCTTTAACTGCATGACCCCGTACATACTCAGTCAAAATATTTGCTTGCGATATTCATTCATTGTGGATTTTCTACTTCAGAAGTTTTCATATAATATCATCTATAGAGTCAGCGTGAGTTGCAAATTGGTTCATATAGCTATATAATTTTGCAATCTCACTTTGTACTTTTTTCGGTTTTGTGATTCATTCACCCTGGCAAAGTGTACTTTTTGTGAAGAAATTTACAATATTCATGCTTGACGTGTTACGTAGCCTATGGAACCTTATATAGTGTACCTATACGCAGTAATCAAGTATTTTCATGTCGGTTACGTAATGAATGGAAACATATGACTACCCATGTGTAAAATTGTCTTGTCGACAATCATCATTAACCACTTCTATATGTAACAGTTATTGAAATTAACAGAACTCGTACAACGAAATATATTCCTAGAATTTTGATCCATGTAATAATTAAATGATAACAACTCAGATTTTACTTCTTCCTTGACGTATCCTTCAAGTACCGCTTGTTAATGATCGAACCATTAAGTTACGATTAAATAGGACATTGATTAAATAGAATGAGCTGTTATCTGCACATTTCGGGGAATCTCAAACATTGATATCCGTTGTTCGGATTATATATAAGGCTACTATCGAGTCCATATTTAATGATAAACCCTCAGTAACCCAAATATCACACTATTCTGGAAGGGACAGTAAAAAAAAACCTGAGATACATTAATTTTTAGTGTCATTTTAAATTATCGCTTTATTAAAAAATAATGCTCAATTATTTACCTTACAGGGGATTAATACTTAGTTTTGTGCAAATTGACTACTTTCGTATACCGAATTACTTTAATATGTATGGCAACTTGGGATGCAAATAGGTGCTCAATTTAAAATACGATATGCTATTTGCGTTTAATAATAATCTATTTCTGCGTGATTGTCAGCGTAATGGCAATATGTGGACAGGAAATGATGTTGATAAGGAATTGGAAAGAGTGCTTCATTGTCACATTGACGTCAAATTCACGCACAATCAAACGTCAAACTCGATTTACGCACAAATGGACCGAAATATTTTCGTTTTTATTTTTTACTTTATTATAGCCCAAATACGTACAGCCCTACTCTATTAAGCAAGCTACTCTGTCGTTCAGTTTTTCACCAAATTACATTTGCTTCCTCATTTCAACATATCTTACCGGAGACTACTTTTTTATATGCACTCATTCAAGTAGGATTTGAAATGAGTTTCCTCCAGAGTAATTTCCCTTCACGACGTTCAAGATTGCGACTTCCAAATTAAATCCTAAACCGCTTTGGGCTCCATTTGTGAAATTTAAGCCGTAATCGAACAAAGGGTTTTTTGCATGTGATTGAATGTGTTTTCGGGGCGTCTGCGTATTTATCAATACACAGGAGAAGTTTAATGCCATTTGGTTTTATCAAATTACATATTTTGAGAATTTTGAAAGAGGTAGCTAGGTGATCTCAGCCGCATGCGGTTATTTTGGCGGCGCATATTGAATGCATAACTCCTGTGTATGATGCACTGTCATGCATATTGCATGCTAAAATGTTGCAAATGTGGTCTTCAGATGCAAATTTTGGAGGAAAAAATAGTACCAAACTCGGAAGAGCGTTGAAATGCCAGATGACACATCGCAAATGTCAATCTCACAGAGTAAAAAAAATAGGTTTCTGCTGCTTTTCAGCTCAATCATACTGGAAAATATATAACGGCCTACACACAAGAGTTGCTTATATGCAGGAGTGCTCTGCATCCTCGCAATACAAGTGCTATGCAGTGCACTTTCAGCCTCAATCCTCTTGGTCGAATTCGGTAATAAGTCACTGAAACTGTTGCGCAAGTCGTTGCCGAATTTTGACATGCGAGTGTTCAATGGTAACCCTATTACGTGTCTGGATATTGAGGTTGGTCAAATGTTGTATTTTTGTCAATTTTAGCCTCATTTGAATTTATTGGAACTGACGTTAAATTGTAACAATGCCCATGCATGCACTCGTATAAATTTGGTATGAGCAGTGTATGGCGCATAACGCATGCTATATTGCATTTTATATTATCTATGTGCAATATACTTGAAATCCGCAAATTCTTGACAGTATTTGTACTATAGTATATGCGTAAAATATGTAACATCAGATATTACCTGCACCTATACAACGTCAGTATTTTGCTGAAATTGCAAATTTTTGTTCGATTTCATATTTTTTATGAGGTTTGCAAGATAGTGGTCACATGGGACAAATATCCCACGGGCCCATCACCCCCCCCACACACACACACACACAAACACACACCTTATATTGATTTCGGTGAAATGCCTCTTAATAAAATCTAATGTACGTATGTGAATATTAAATTTTCATTACTTTTGTGACCAAGCGCATAACTAATTTGCATGGCCATAATAGTGATAGACATTTGTGCCTGCAAGCGTTGTATTGCAGATATGACTGCAGCTTGTTGAGAATGTATGTCTGTCTACTTGCAGTTTTATTTCGCAACCAATCTTTGCTTGAAGCAGAATTTGTGTCGTTTCAGTGCTGCCTTTAATGTCAAGAAGCCGTTGCCGTCGTCCATGTACATTAAAGCTTATCGTGTAATCCCACTATTGTTGTGCCAAGAGAAGTGGAGAGATCTTGCCATCCACCCCTTTTGATCCTACGGACACTACCAATGCTCGTTGGCCACATTTTCATAATTCAGACATTCATCGGAGCGAACAAATGCCACTTGCGCCAAATTCTCATGCAAATGGAACAAATATTTGACGTCGATTTATCATTTCGACAGCAATGCAAACAATGTCGGCTAGGAAATTACCGCCACCCAATCCTCTTGGTCGCTATCACAACCGTGCACATTTTCCCTGTTGACGAGTTATTTCTCTTCCCTCTCCACCAAAGCGCACATATTATCGAAACGCGATTTACCACTTCAAATCCGATAAGATTTCGAACCCATCAACTAGGATCAAAAGTTGGATGTTGTCCCTATCCATGCAATTATGTCTGTTATACTTGTATGATGGCCTCTGTTAGTATTGCCATATTAAACGAGGCAACGGCTAAATGTTCCAATGGGATCAAACTTATATGCTATACTATTTGTAAAACTAAAAAATATTTGAGAGGAATTTTCAGAGTTATGCAATCACACATTTTCTGCGTGTCAATGGCTATAATCTTATTAGTATATAATATTACTGATATTAAAGTATAATTGAATCCATAGGTTACGAAGCAACGTCGTAAATTAATAACGGTGATTAGTACAAGTATTTATGAAATACTAGCTGCGTTTTCCCGTATAACAATGAATGTGAGTTATTTATTGCATGAAACGTTATGATGGGAAATAATGAGAAATGAATGTAGAATTCAGATAATACCCATTCGAAGAAAAATCGGAATGAATCAATGTGAAATAGTTCGAGAAATACAGTGAAAACTATGTTATCTCCGTAAGAGGAAGGAGGGATTTTGCAGAAACTGGCTTTGATCGATGGCCAAAGGCTTTTTACGATCTAGTCTGAAATACTCGAACCTGCAAGCTGCCAACGTTCAAATCTCCGTCGCAGCTCCTATAAAGTATGACCACTCTGTCTTTTCGGCAAATTGCTTCACGTGGCCACCTTTTTCAAAGCCTTTTCAAGCAAAAACCCCAACTGTGACAGAGGTTGGTACGACGTGGATTTTATGGGACACATATTGGTCACGGGTTGTGATATGATCTATATATTAATACACGTGCAAGGGATACTCTTGCCTTTACTCCTTATTGACTTTGGGACAACCCAACTATTCGGCCGCCATTTTGATTTACGATCTCAAATTTCTGTCTCATTGAAATGTAATTTATTTCCCTATATATAAGATACCTATATAATATGTGGTCGGCATGCATTTCTACGAGCGCATTCAGACTAGAATACGTTGCTATCAATATTTTGCGCAGCACAATTGATGTCAATACTGTATATTCACCCAAAGATCTTGCTATTTGCGTATATTATGTGGAAATTTACAGTATTGGTTCGCGTTCCATGTCATTTGAATTTTGAACATCAGTAGTTGTTTTGATGCAGCAAGATAGTTTTTCCAACATAATACATGTTTGTGCATTTTAAAATACGCTACCCCACTGTGTGCTACATGGAATAAAAACATTTTGGAAACTCACTTTTTAAAATGTATAGCCAAATTCGTTTTCGGTTGTACCGTTTCATGATATTTTCTTGTAACCCTGGTCTATATTCGTGTGCATGCATGGTGATCCTAGCCAATTTACTTAAAATAATCTATACACGGATCTACCCCAGTATTATTATACAAGCACCATTAGAATTGATCAATAAAATACATGATTAAAAGCATTTCATAAAAAATCACCAAATAGTTCCAATTAAGTAAGTAATAATGTTGGCGTGCATGCATGCAAATATAGAATGTGTAAATGAACTTATTAGAAACCATTAGGGCCAATAAAAGGGTTTTCATAATGTTTTTATTTTATTCTATTTAGTTTTTGTGATGTATGTATGTGAATTCCACTGTTTAAAAGTCAAACGTCCAGGTAAATTGTGACCAATGACATATTACGATTGTAATTAAACGAAGAAATAAGTATGGCCAGTCGCTACCCTTATTAGTTGGGTCATTTGAGTAGTGTTGTCAATTGCGGACCAGAGTCCCTGTGTAAGTGGTAATTATGTGCAAAGTTTCAAGTGCATTTGCAATGCGGGAGGTTGAATTGCTGTTGGTAGATTTGAATATAACCAGTGAAACTAATAAAAAGTGTGTGATAATAAAAATCCAAGCACCAACAAGTTTTACTTGTGGAATTAATTTCGGTGCAAGCTTAGGTGCAATTTAAAATTTTAATTTGTGGTATGTATAGCATGAAATGGCAATTTTAGTAGAAGATTATGAAGAATTCGTTGCATAAAAATGAATTCTCTCATTTATTCCGACTTGATGAAGATTTTTCAATGGGGTCTGTGCCCATGCAAGTAATTTGTAAGTTTGCATTAATATTAAAAGACACGAGGCATTACAACCGTGCGTATTAGAGCCAAACATTCATACAAATATTTCTCTAGGGAATGTGCTAGGTGATTCACTGGCATGCAATCGCATGGAGGAACCAGCGGTTTTTACATTCTTTCCATCTAATCACGTGGCTAGATGAGATTTCAGCGCTATTTGATTTGTTATGAGGATATTTATAGCGCAATGCAGCGTTATTGGAGCTGTGTGTAATTACACCAGTAGCGTACAAGAAGGCCAGTTGTTCTTCGCTTAAGAGCCCTTGTTGACAGTAACTCTTGAAACATTAGACGAAAAAAAAACAAAACTGAGCAGAACGTGGAATGCAGGTGTTGAGCTATTTATTCGCTCCAGAATTTGTTCTGAGTGGATTGTGCTTCATGTATTGTATATCCTCTTCTTGTGATTAACATCCCTACATACAGTGGAATTCGTTTAAGTGTCGTTCGCTTAAGTGTCACTTTCGATTTTTCCCCGCGGTCCAGCAGCGAAAGATGGCACGTTATTTCAGTGTCATTTCAAAGTCATTATTGTTCCAGTTTTGTGTAATAATGTTGTCCACTACTTTCCCTTATCAAATGACGTGATGTTTTTTAAGGTTTCGCTTAAATGTCAATCCCCTACAGCTGCACATATCCGCAATATCATATAGAAATATTAAGTTATAAATTTTAATCAAAATTATTAGAATGTACCAAAAACGAAAGCAGTGAGTTGCTAATACTATCTATACATGCAATGATGAGTTTTGTGAGTGTGTAATTGCTTTCACATTTTTACAGCTTGCATAGTACTTTGGAAGATGTCTTTTGATCTCTCTGAAATAAATTGAATATTTCGTATTTTAATGCCAGCGTTTTTTTTTGTTATGAAAAATCACTGAGCATTCAATCAATATCTACCTGACTTGCTGTATCAGTTTTGCAATTACGTAGTCAGTTTATAGCAACTAAGTCGTCCAGCATGTTCTTCAAACAATTCCACACGAATTTTGTTGCTAAGGGTCTTATTTTCCACTGCACGAGCAATTTTCATCGTTTTCTGTATACGTGCCTCCGTTTGAATGCAAATTTATTCAAATTCTGTCGTAATCCTCCTAAATTAGGATTCCCGTTCATTTTGTTTTCTTCCCAATTAAGGAAGGAAACTGCAGGTGGTTAATGGACAATATTTAGAGGCTTAAAGTTCCTGCAGCAAATATAAGCGTATATTATGAGCATCAAAAACTAAATTCTTCGTTTTGTAGCAGATTTAAATAATGGAGCTACAATAGCACTACTTTGTTATTCGATCAGTGACATTTGTTGTGTTGCGTATACCGACGAATTGTCCTGTGAATTTTCCCTTCATTCTTTGGAGACTATCGAAAAGGATTAATCTTTTATAAATTTTAGTTTCTTATTACTTTGTTCATCATTTTTTTCAATCCAAGAAAGGGTTTTTCAGTTTCTGATTTTTTTTTATCAAAATAATCCTAACTATTTATTTCATATATAGTTTATAACTATATAGATTTTTTGACAATTTTACCGTCGAATCGGCAACATTTTAATCTACTCTAAAGATATAAATAATCCAATGCGTATTTTTAAACTGTTTGCAATCCAATTCTAACAATTAGACTTTGCATTTGGTAAAACTCTTCAACTTGTGCATTTCATAATTGTTTATACATTTTTGGAAGAACTTGTTCTGAATTAACATGTACGACCATAAACATGCGGTGTGGTGGATTGATAAAGAAAAGGAGCAAAGATTTGGCAAAGTTCCAGTGAAATGTCACAATTGGGACTTCAAACAGCAAACCCATTCTGACCTGCTGTGAGGGGCTAATGTGCTTCTCTGCACGGTCAATAATGCATGTAGGATATGATAGCATACTGCATTACAGAAGACTGCTTTCCAATTAAGCTGCACAACAATCCAATTGGAATTTGTATACTAACTTTAATAATAACAGTTGCATAAATGAGGATGACACCATACATATGTCGTGACAAACTAATCAAATTGTAATAATCTCTTGCCTCACCTAGCATCCTCCATAGATTAATATGTTGCCTCCATCTTGGCTGCAACGAATTTCCAAGTTAACAAATCAATTTTGTGGTGCCGCGGCAAAATAGCATTAACTGCCCATATAAAGTAGGCTGCATGCATATATACAGATAACCTTGAATACAAGGCCAAAAGCCATATTAGTTTACACTATTGAATTCCTCCCCCTAGATATCAGGTGTCATTACAATAGTTTATTTGTGATATGAAAACTTAAAATGAAAGTACATAATTATGTGCATTTTGAACTAAATTCGTTCATAATTTGTGCTAGAAATATTGTTCAGTTGGAACTTTTATCACATTGCACTGTTTATAGATTTTAATAAATTGTTTGTTGGTGTATAAGTACTGTGTAGCAATGAAGAATGCACTCAGACAGGTGATATATCGACATGCAACTTTTACATTGTGCCATTATCCTCAAACTAATGATATAGTCATTGGGGTTTCTGTGAGAACCCTTATTTTACTGCTTATTTTGTCAGTGTTGTTTTATGGTTACCTCACTGGCAACTGATTTTGCCTTGGACTGAGCTACCTGTTGAAGAAATTCATGTTCATATTACAGTATAGGCTTTTGCTACTGTAATCTGGATAAACTGTTGCAAGCTGGGAAGTATACTATAGGCGTATTATTATAGAGACAAAGAGGGGCAGGATTGGCACCCGGGTCGGTCTCATGTCAGTGTATGATGGTGCAAAAGGGGAAATCGCACCTCTGGGTCCCTTTATGGCAAAAGAGTCACGTCCGCAGGGTATCCAATCGATCCACAGAGACCATAATTGCATTTCCGCCATAAACGTCGTCGTCGTTTCCCTGAATCCGTGCTGGGATATAACCGAGCCTAAAGTAAGCTAAATCCCTGATTTACCGGTCATGCTGACATGTATACAAGAACTACATAAATAGGGCTTCTATGCGAAGACCTGCCCATGATAGGTGCAATCACATTTCATGTTTCGACAATTGGTGCAGATTGTCTTACTTGAATTTCAATTGTGCAGTTTGTATTTGCAGGAACATGTGTGAACTATAATTAATCTAATATGATTATATTATCAAAACGTACACGTAAACTATCATACACTAATATAGAAACGATGTTGAGAATTCCAATGGCGCCTTCCAGATTGGTGGCACCAATGGTGAAACACTCAAGCATGTTTTTCACGTGTTGCGATAGCTAGATTACTTTATTTTGCCACAAATTCAAAATCGTATTTAAAGTTTGCATATATTACAGAGAATCCTATCAATTAATTCCTTCACAACATTTTACAATATTAAAGCGTCTCCATTTTCTGTAAGCTATCGCTATATAAATTTATTTATTTCAGTGCTTGGGATCAACATATTGCATACTAAGTTTGAATTCCAGGCACGATCTCATTTGTAGGTACAAATAGCAAAGCTATAGGGTAATGCAAAGTATCATTCGTGTAACTAAGTCATATGCACGTGCGCGTGGAATAAAATCGAGGCTTCATTAAAATTCTTTTCCGACCCACCGCTGTTGTTGAGATGAGCATTAATATTTTTCAAGTTTTGATTATGTAAAAATGCAAACAATTTGGTAAGACTCGCGAGGAATTAATACAAACCTATAATGAAACATTTTTTATTGTACAATGTTAATGAAGAGAAGTACCTACAGCATAAAATGTAACTGCAATGTACTGTATGATCTCAATGAATAATAATGAGAAATTGTGTTTGCAGTCGTAATCAATCTTCATTGCCGTGTATGATTATGCTAGGAATTCAAGAGACGAACAGAGTAGCGATGTATTTCTTAATATTTTGAGCTGAATTCATTTGGGAACCCTGAAGCACGTACAAATTTAAATTCATTTCATCTTATCCTTATATTAAATTGCATAATTCCAATTGCATCTCAAGCGGCCACACTGCATTATCTGCGGATGTTTATGCAATTAGGTTTTTATACAGAAAAAATTGGGTGCCCTGCCGAAATTTATCGAAAGCTATGCACTTCACCAACATATCACTTCAAGAAATTCCAAAAATCAGGTTTCAATCGAAATTTTAAATAGCTTAGTATACATACTACCCAGAAGGTAAGGGACAGAAAGAAAATAATTGCACATGAGTGTAATATGCAAATTGGGTATCCATTGGTGATGTCACTTGACCACGTATCGCAAAAACTGGCTGAGTTGAAGTCAGTGTTATCATGAAGATATCCTCGAAGATCGTTACTACGACGACGTCACCAATGGATGTTCCCTGTGGCATGTTACGTATACATATTATAAATTTTGATGCCTGTCGCTTCTTTTCAAAGTTATTCACAGAATGGCCTGACTTTGCGCTGCGGACACCCTGTGCCGACCTGGCATTATTTATAATGGTTTAACTAATGTATGGCAAGGTAGCGTGCCAGCAACTCACGCCCATATCCTGCCACCATGGCATTTTCCTTCCCCTGCAGCTCGCAATATTTGTATTTTGAAGATAGGTAATATATCTATTGTAGGAACATATTGGATGGAAATAGTGATTGCAGATTTGCTATATGTTATTTTATATAAATTGACAATTATTTATACTGAAAATTGATCTGTGACAATGTATAATTTTTGTTGTGTACAAATCCAACTTTGTCTTAGCTTCCCCATATCGTGATTAAATACGCCTGACTGATTTATTGATTATGAGAAAACATTGCAAATTCACAGTAGATATGCATAGGAAGAGTTATGCACTT
Source organism: Glomeris maerens (assembly GCA_023279145.1). Lineage (NCBI taxonomy): Eukaryota > Metazoa > Arthropoda > Diplopoda > Glomerida > Glomeridae > Glomeris > Glomeris maerens. Next base: position 10,342 of record WWPM01023143.1, read on the forward strand.
GATTCACATAATTAGCTGTCAAATTTATTTACCGTTCACTGATAATTTCTTTAATTAACAAGCGGATTGGGTCTAATCCTTTGTTCGTATCTTAGTGACAATCTGTTCATAAAAAAGTAAATAGTGTGGGGAACATATCCTATATACTGTATCTTCTACGTGGCTGTGGTTTATTGTGCATATATCGTTTTGAACAATCTCTCAGATCATAATGTAGATAGATTTTTGCGTTGGAAATATTATGAATATCGTCAAATTCCGGGAGGTACTAAAACTCCTTTGTTGCCGCAATCAATATACTGAATGTCTTACATTCGTTTTAAGGTACTGTTACCGTGTTATGAAATGTGAATGGGTGAGAGGCGAGGCAAAAACGGTTTAAAGAGTATATATTATTTTCACAAAACTATTAATTATGGTTAATCATGTCTATTGACTGTTTATTCATTTTGCTGTTGTAATCGGTAAAGCTAGTGCAAAATGCTGAGTGGCTGAATAATAGCAGTACTTTATGTGGAGGAATGATAATGTTGTATGTACGCGTGTAGCACTAATGATTTGTGCAACACTTTCCTGCCCTCGTGGTTTCCTTTGATCGAGTTAGGCACAAGCTGCTGATTACACCTTTTGGTCCTTTCGCCCTTTGCGTATAGAGTAACTTTGTTGGCGTAGCATTATTGAGCGAATCATTGAGCTTCTTCCTGCCAGCAGCCACTTTGTTATTCCGGCTCAAAGGGCAATCATGGAAGATGCGTCCGAGCTAACGTCGACCGGCGCCTTGTGCTCCTTTTTTTCAATTTGTCTTTTGCAAAGCTGGACAAGCATTGAGAACATATCTCGCTCCCCGGGCCCCAATTTGTGATAGCTCACCACTTTAACGAGCATGGCCAATTAATCTCTTCCTGGAAGTGTCGCCAGATTGAGCGTATCGCCTCTACCATTAGGGAATAACCAGAATTCTCTTATTCTTGTTCGCAACATCAGCAAAATTAACCCATAATATCCTAAGTACTAAAGAATTACCTACCCCAAATAGCAAATATAGCCATACTACATATAATTTTAGGTGAATCAGGCCCTGAACTCTCATCCTTGTGCACGGAAGTGAACCATAGGGTTGGCACACATATTGTTAGTCCATACAGTATAATTCTCCCCGAGTCCCTTAGTCATTAGTGTTGTTTTAAAAGCAATTCATTCACCAACAAATTGACATTAAAGAGCGCTGTCTTCCAGGAGTTTATGCCCTGCTGTTTCGTTTAATATAATATAATTTCATTTCCACTTGTTTTTTATCGCATTCAGTTTTGAAAGTGCTGTGATGCACTCAAACTTCCAAACTGCAATTCTCAAATTACATTTCCAGCGAATGGCATTTTGAACTACACTCGTTAGTGAAGTTCTAACTTTGCAAGCACTCAATCATTGTCATAACAAACCGTTACGGATGTTTATGATAGAACCTTGTCTGAAACTGGCTTTTCAATGAATGGGTTTTCTGTGGAAATATTCGATTGAACGTGTATTTACGAATTATAGGACTACCCCGTCTGCCCTGTTATACTTTTTATATCTGTTGCAATTGGGTATCTAAGGGACTTGGGGGCAGGGATAATGTGCTCTAAAACACGGCGGTAGCCAATTTCTGTACTACTATAAGACTGCTGTCGATTGCTCAAGGATTGTAATGAAGCCAATTTGACGACCAACTCCCGATGCTTTGGACAACGTTGCGGCCGTCAAAAGCTCGTATCTACTATCCTACTTGTAATGACACCAATTTGTCGAGGACGTACATCGTTGTCCTTTTACTCGAATGAATGCAGGGAAAAGAGTAGACGAGAAACTATCCCAGACCATATATGATACTTTTAAGTGTACAGGAGTATAAAATGTTTTATATCGGTAGCCTATAACCTACGCCTACAGAAATTTTGTTTGGATGCTGCATCCTTAAAACTGCTCACTGTAGCATGGATGCAGTATAGCAATGAAGCCAGAAGACTGCCCATGTAACCCTGGTATCATTCTACCGTCCTTATTTGTATCTGAGCAGCGTAAAGGTCATGTTAAATGCGTACATTATTCGTATATACAATGTCTCGAAAGTCTCTGAACACCTTCAAAAGTTTATTGCCGTCGGAATTGTTACTCAATGAGGAGTACAATTTGAAGATCTTTGCCTCGCTACTTATTTGCATGGTCCTATACAGGGTGAATTTTAACTAAACCGACAAACTGCAGGGACTGATTCCTGACTGGAAAGGGAGGAAAAATTCCAAAACTCTTAGTTTTTTAAGTAGCACCTACATAAAATGTGACATCCATAATTAATGCTCCCCACATCTTTCCATTGATCGTGTTTAAGGAATACGCATATGCGTTACCTTGGCATTACTAATTTATCCGGATGTCAACCATGCAGCTATCTTTAGAGGTCACTACTACAACTTTTAACAATATATATATGTGTATCGTTTTGTATATAGTTTGTTGTATAAAATGTGCAGTAGGTCGACTATTATGAATGTGATGTAATGAGCAGTATATTGAGGAATTTCGTGTTAATCTAATTTAAACATTTGATATACAATAGGTAACCTCTTTTTGTCCGGGGTTTATATTGTGTATGTCCTCTAACTGTTTTCC
>WWPM01023144.1:0-10822 GCA_023279145.1 Glomeris maerens
GCCTTAGCCCTAAACTAAAAGCTGGGTCTTCAGCTCTGGGTTGAGACCTATTTCGCCCTCGGGGCCCCTTCAGTGGAGCTGGTTGCCCCAGCGATTACACTCAACGATGAGCTGCATAGATCTGATGATATCGTTCTATTTTTCCCCTAGCCTCGTTTTATTCGTTCTGCCGTGGGGAATCTAACGTTCGAACATAAGTGGCATGATTATACATATCACCCACTATTATGCAAATTTTAGTGTTGCGATTTCACGTCACCACGGCTATGCCCCTCCCCTTCGGAGGCGGCAATTCTGATTTGGGGAGGTGGGCTCGAACACATTTTTTACAACATAATTTCAACATTTTCTGCATATTTTCATGTGGATAATCACCAGAAATTCTTAAGATTGAAATCTGCAGACTTTCTGCAGAAAAACTTTATCAGGGAGTTCATAATTTTGCCGAAAATGTTTTGCAGTTTTCTTACACAGAAAAACCTACACCTTTCACGCACTTGCATGAAACTTGCAAATATATATATATTACTATAATACCACATTTTCAGAGGAAAGCAAACCTGAATCGACCACGAGACATTACCTTTGATGAATTCATGGAAAAAGCTAAACCTGTGGACTGCGTTTACATGGACTCGAATCACCCATTGTTCATATGTTATACATCAGGCTCAACGGCCACAGGAAGAGTAATGCATCTAAATCACCTTTACAAATACTCAGTAAGTTATGGTTCCAATAACATTTTCCAGGCTCACGTATACGCAACAGGTGGAGTTTGCGTTGGATCAAAGCACTTCACGCGCAAGATGATGGCGGGATCAGAAGTTTGGTTTCCCGGAGCGAATTTAGGATGGATTATAGGAATCAATGTGTCTATCAGTGGAACATTACTCCTGGGCAAGACAACTATTTTGCTCGAGGTCTATTAAACGTGAAATGGTAAATCCTGAACTGTTCCAAATCTTAAACGCATATTTTGGGTTTTTATAGGGAGACGCACTTACTCCAAACCCAGGCAACTATTTCAGAATTATCTCCCAGTATGGTGTTGATGTAATATCGATAGCAACATCGGCAATCAATATGATTTCCAAAAAGGTTGGTATCAAAGCAATTTAAAATTAATATAAAAAGTTTGTTTCACTCGCTACAAGTCTATGAATATGTGCAGAGATGCACATTGTTTTGTGTTAAACACGTTTATACTAGAACTATTATTCACTTTATTTATTTTCATTTCATTAATATCCTTAAATTTGAGGACCCGGAAGGTGTTTATGCCAAGAAATACAACATGATGAACAAGTAAGTTCTTATGAAACACAACAGATAATTTTTCCTATGAATTATTATAATTATCATAATTGTTATATTAGAATTAGGATCATTCATGCTGGAGGAGAAGAAATGCTGGCCAGCATTAGAGAATACGTTTCAACATACCTTGGTCCAAAAGTAATCCTTAGCTCAGGATATGGACAAACAGGTTTTAAAATCTTCATCCACCAGTTACAAGAATATTTCTAAACGTTTTCACTTAATTTATTCCAGAAGTGGCAAATTATATTGCTTACCCATCAGAAACTACTGAATTTGATGGTTCATTTCCCAATAGTTATGTAGGTGTTCCAGCACCAGAATTCAGAAGTAAGAAAACTTTTAAAATGTATGTATATTAAAAATAATAAGTTAATTATTTGAACTTTGCACCTTTTTCTTCAGTCACAATTTTGGATGATGAAGGGAATGAATTAGAAGCTGGACAACTGGGACACATCGTTTACAAGTTACTAATCTTGCACTTTTAGTTTTATATAGTTAAAATACATTTTCAACATCGTTCAGGTTGCCCATTCCTCCATGTGCAACGACAGGAATATTCATGGAGAGTGAAAAATTCAAAACTGAATATATGACGACATTTAAGGTTATTGATGAGTACCTTAGAGCTTATATTACTTAACTAATTCAAATTATGTATATGGGAAATAACGACTAACCGAAGTATGCCTATTTCCCAGGGTTACTTTGAAACAAAGGACCTTGGTATGTTGCTACCCGATGGAGGATTGTGTGTTAAATGCCGAGCAGATGGGCTAGTGAAAGTTGGGGCCTTAACGGTTCGCACCAATCTATATGAAATTGAATCGGTTGGTACCATATATTTCTTCTGCATTTTAAAATTCTAATTTTATATATTGTAATCACAAATTGCGTTATTTGGCACAGGTGATTTCATCACACCCACAAGTTAAAGAAGTAGTTGTTGTTTGCACAAATCATTCCCAGTATACACTTGTGCCAATTGCATTTTACACCTCAGGTATGTGATGCATTTCCAATACAGTTCAGTCCACAAGATTCAAATGTGTTAATTAAAGTCAAAACCGAACCTGATGTACATAGATAGGTTTCATTAGTCAGGAATGCATTTTGTTACATTCTAGTGCCATTTATTTTTCTTAGTTTGACTGGTAACTTAATTTCTAATCTAGCAACAAAACTTTAACCTACCTAGCTCCTTTGTCATTGCTAAAACACTTAATTCAAAACTTGTACACTTATAATTAGCCCCAAAAGGAGACAGAATTGAAAACAAAAATTCTTCTTAATTTTTTCCCCAGATTCAAATATGGATACTTCATCAAAGATTGCACTGTCAACTGAGTTGGAAAAACAGGTTGCTATCAACATTAGTGAGCTTGCAAAGTTCCAGTTTGCATTTCAAGTGGAAACACTGCCAAAAACTGCCAGTTCCGGAAAATTGGCTCGTGGAGTTGTTCAGCAATTTGTCAGGAAATACTTTCCACAGGTGAATATTAACTATATTTTTCGTCAATTCTCAACGAAAGAATATGATAACCAACAGGAAATGGCTTCTTCCTACGCTGAGAATGACTGTATATTTGTATAGTTTATTTCGACTCAGTTGCTGTCAATTCAATGTTGGATTGATTTAGCCTCGTCTATTTTTGGGGACGTTGCAAATTGCAAATGACAATGACATTACGTCAAAATTCTCAGAAATCTTAATGAAATACTACCTACCCAGTCGTCCTTGCATGTTGAATATGCGCAGTAGATATTGATCGGTTCTTGGGAATACTGCGCTGCCCATTAAACGTCCAATCCATTTGAAAATGGCGGAAAAATTCTTAGGGAAAGTCCAATAGCCTCTAACACAGGGCACCCGTTAGCCCGGCTGGAGAGGCGGGGCAACCTTTCAACTGATCCAATCACGATTTAATACGGGATAGCCACTCCTTATACGAAGATCCACACCTGGCGCCATCTACCAGTTGGTTTCTGTACTTTATTTTCCCGAAGGCGCAATGTGTATACATAGACCTAACAAATCACAAATCCGGAAACAACTTCACAGTTGGAATCGAATGCAGTATATAATAATTTCAAATTTGGTTTTTTTTTCAGATTATTCTCGATGCTCCGTATGAAGAAAACTGGAACACGATGAACAGCATTCTGGTGCAATACAATTACCACTTGACTTAAATGTTAATTAACATGGAACCAGCAAATGATACTTTATTGAAACAAGACATTAAAATTAATACGCAATGAGCGGGTAACTCAGGGAAATCATAACTTTTGGCAATCACTTAACCAAATGCACCTTCCGAACTACACAACCAATTTTAATGAAATCAATTTTGGAATTTGCACTGAACTCTAGACATTAGTTTTAAAAGGGTACTCAAAATGAGCACCACCTTTCTTGATGGCTTCACTTGCAATGGCTGCATCAGATGCATATTCCAAACTATTGGCGATTTGCTGAATACACTTGATGTTTGCGTAACTGAGTTTTGCTGGCCGTCCGCACACGTTCTAACGTGCCGTCGGCACGAATCTTCTTCAAATTTTTGTCAACTGTAGACAGGGGCATGTTCGTAAAATCAGCCTATTAATGTTGATCATGGTGGCCCGTTTTCACCAGGAATTCAAAAGCGGCTCGTCCAGTGTGGTAGTGGAATTGGACATTTTTGTTTTTGACGCCTACCTGCTGCCGACATATATTGATACCACATATCGATATTTAGCTCTTGGAATCACGCATCGGATGGCACTTCCTGTGCATGTGTAGATTTCAGCTGTACTGAGCGAACATGCAATGTGCAAGCGCGACATGATTGCCAATACTCATGTCCGGCACTATATGAACAAATAAAGTACAAAGTCGTTATTTTTGCTATAACTTTATTGGTATAAACAATAATGTGTGTATAATATGATTCGGCTATACAGAAATACAAGTTCCCAACTATATTAGACATCAAACCTGAAATTGTAAAAATCAAGCCGTTGCGCGTCAGCTGCTACAGTGAACGAACATGGAGACCACAATATGGACTCCTTTATTATTCCTTTTTTACTAAAATTAGGAGAAAACAAAACCATAACTTCTGAGTGATGCGATTAAACCGCAGAAAATAGGTCCAAAAACATTTCACAACAACTACGTAGAATGTCATCTTCGTGAATCCCGACAAAATGGCCGTAAAGTGTAGAGACAATCGTGCCGAATTACGTGAACGTAAGCCCTGCTTCCTTATACGTCAGGTAAATCTTTTCGATGGAGTTGACGTAAGCAGCTGTTCTTAGATCCAATCCCAAGTTGTATTTCATTGCAGTCTTCATTATTGCCTAGTAGAAATGTACAGGAAAAACATTTTTCAAGTAAATACAGCGGAAGTCCTTTTTTTAACTATAATAACCTGATCCTCTACTAGGCAAATAATAAGTTTTCCTGTGCAAACATAGTATAGTAATCATGAAACTCACTCTTGCAGATCTTTCCATCGTGTAGTCGAGCCCAGAGTGCACGATATCCTTTTCCGAAGCACCCTGAAAAACCAAATCATTGTACAACAAACTGATTCAGAGTTTAATTTAATTCAAAAACACTTACAGAGATCCTCTTAGTAAAAGATTCGCTTGGCGTTACTGGGATCTTTCCGCCTTGTTTACCGAATCGCCTCTCTAACGATTCCTGGACACTTTCTGTACGCGCGAGAGACATTTTATTAACAGCTTTAAATATGCCTTAAAGGTTTCTAAGGTACCATGAAAATTACACCGAAGAACAATCAAAAAATTAAATACAGCCATTTTAGATTTAATCTCCCTTAGAAAACCTTGTCAGTTCACCACGTTATTATACTCACCAAGCAGATGATAATTGGATTCCCTCTCGTACTTGAAAGTTAACCTTCCGTAGCTGACGTGATTGAGGTTCTTGAGCCACTCGAAGAAGGACACGGTCACACCACCCGCGTTGATGTACAAGTCGGGGATGACCAGGATGTTGCGGTCGATAAGAACTTTGTCCGCTCCCGGGGTCGTCGGTCCGTTAGCTGCCTCGGCGATGATCTGAAATTTTAATTCAAGAAGATCCATTACGTCCCGACGTAACAAGTCACTCGAACGCAACGCAAGGAGGAAGCTTTTGTTAACCTTGCATTTCAACTTGTCAGCATTGCTCTTGCGGATCACTTTTTCGATGGCCGCGGGAACCAGAATGTCGCATTCTTCGTACAGCAGATCCTCACCCGAGTACTCCTGAGCACCCGTGAAACCCTTCAGGGTATTATGGTTCTGTGTAGGTTCAAAATAAAAGTTTCAACAATTGAACTAGTTTAAATAAGTCCCGTAGATGGGGTACGTCTCACATGAAACTACTGTACTACATCGAACAGGAAAGAAGTTTCAATTATTTACCAATTTCCAGTCTTCCAAATCTCTGGGGTCGATGCCGTTCGGGTTGTAGAGGGAAACGTCGATCTCCTTGATGCCGATGCACCGTCCGCCGGCGCGGTGAAGGTACCGCATCGTGTGCAAGCCGACGTTACCGAATCCCTAAATACAAGAAAACAGGTTTTGTATTTTCTGCAGAACCACAGGATTCCATGTTTTTGAAATATTCCCCAAGTTTGCAATGAGACTAGAATTACCAGAACTATAAATTCACCAGGTTTTCCCACGTGAACAGTATTTTGTCTATTTACCTGAATGATGAAGGTTTTGCCACCCCAACCGGGAGTTACTCCGATCAGGCTCATGTAACTCGCTTCGTTTATGAAATTGTCCAATCCGTGAAACACGCCCTAAACGAGAACGGATTTTGGTTTTCAATTATACTACGCAATTTATTACCAATAAAATCTTGCAGCGCGTCATCCCTGAAAATTTAATATTTTGATGTGTGCTCAAGATATCAGCTTTCTTGTAAAGTTACTGCTGTATTTAAGAATTTTAAATACAACATTGTTGAAAAATAAAATCATACATTGGCACCGTTTCCGGGTCGGCTGCGGCAATAAGCTATAAATGGAAAAGCACTAAAAACAGTTGTGTAAGTTTCAACTAGATTTTTCATGGCTCGGCTATTTATACGCGAGGTATAATGTCTTGTAGCTATAAAAGTAACGAAATACTAATTGGCCGTGTCATCGATTCGAACGCACTCTCCTAATTTCTTGACAAAATATTCAACTTACCCTGCCTGTAGCGGAAACACGTCCGTGAATTCCTCCTTGGTTTATCGGTTTGCCCGTCACGCAAGCGTGGGCGTTGATATCCAAGTGACCTGCGAGTAGCGAATACCAAACAGTAAACCGATTAAAGATTTCGACGATCGTGCTGAATTATATTTTCGCTCCCGACGAATTTTACCGATCGTGTTGGCGTACGTGTCCGCGATCCAACTCATTTCTCTTTCGCCTGTGCCCATGTCAGGAGCGGGAACGTCGACACCAGGTCCTGAAAGCAAATCCAAATAAAAAGATGCAACTCAAACTCGCACTGAAACACGGTTTCACACTATATAAAATAACTGTAGTATGTACATTGAATAATAGCGGTTTATTACGAAATGTGCAATAGGCATCGTCTTGTACTCGTATACTTCTTATAAAATTATGCATTAATCTTTATCTCTTCCTTGTCACTTCAAACGTATCACATTCAGTATAATTTACTATTATCCTTGGTTCTACTCAAAAATTGCAATAGCCTTCAAACACAGCCTGAAACTTGTTTGAAGTAAACTACATATACTTTAAATTTAGGTTGGTATTAGTGTAAACCTTGAGTTACACATGAAGTCCTTGGGTTGCAATACAACTATCTTGTATTTGGTACAAGAAATTTCTGGAATATTTTAAACAAAGTGCCACGACAACGATGTCATTATTCCGGAGTTACAAAATTTAAGAAACATCTGTTGCTGGTTTCAAATCAATCATAATTACTATAATTAAGCACTACTCCCTGTAATTCCTAACATTCAATGTAATTTTTCTCTCCAATTATACACCAGCTGAAATAATAACGTTTCCTGTTTTCAAAGCAGTTCTTTCATTGAGGGCAAGTACTACAACATGAATCGCTCATCGTGAGTCCGAGCTCCAATCGTTAAACCATCATGGCTTACACAACGTGTGTTGCTGGAGTGTAATAATGTTTCTACATGTGATATGTAGCTCTGAAAATAAAATCTCTAACCTCCAGAAGCATATTCAACTTATTAACATGCTTTGGTAGTGAAGTTAAAAATACTTCTATGAACGTGTGGGGTGTATGTTACGTGTCAGTATGCATCATTTTCTTGGTGTAACCCATATCTTTGACGGTGAGGCGAGTTATTAGTTTCATCACCTTGACCGCGGTAAAGCAGATTTATCGACACTTGTCCACTGAAGTTCTCTCCAATCGACCAGGGCGCATCGCAACAACCTTCGCACTTACATTTCGGAAAACCCGGTTTCAGTTGGTTTACTACTGCTAACATAGCACGGAGCGGTGTGATGCGAAAACACGCCACACTTTCGCTGGCCGACATCCAAAATCCACATTTGGATCACGGAAGGTGTTGTAAGTGCAAAACAATGGCCGGCAATCGGAATTCATATCTCACATCACTTCGGGATGACCTACTGTGGCATCATATTATTTTTCCAAACCAAGATTATTGTTGAATTATTTGTTGCGTGTATTTTGTAAGCAATACGTGAACATTTCAAACAGATCTGTAAATTGATAAATCTCCTGCCAACTTCAGGAAATAATTGCCCCTTGTTTTGTTTTTTTTCATGCTCCAGACAGTTATGGAGCAATTTACGTATTAAAGTTAATTACAATTTTACCACTTACCAAATCAAGATAAATCTAAAATTAACACCCAACAACTCCAGTCTTTATGATAATACATTTGCAATTATTTGTAAAGAAAGGAACCATTTGTGGAGTTCAAATCGCCAAACATTTCCTTTTAGAAGAAAACATTTTTTAGAAATTACCAATGAATCCTTTTTTCGCAAGTTCCAGTGCAAATCGCCTCGTTATTTTCTCCAACTCGTTTTCTGAATATTCCCTGGGATTGATTTTCACTCCTGCTTTCGCACCACCAAAGGGCACGTCCACGCAGGCACATTTGTAGGTCATCAGGGCCGAAAGGGCTTTTACTTCATCGGCGCTCACATCATCGCTGTATCTTATACCTGATATTTGTAATTAAAAAAAACACAAACACTTAGTAAATATATTACAATCTTTATGAGGTGTTAAAATCGATAAACCTTGGCACTATTTTTCAATATTAAAAACACTGATAATGATGTGAAAGGTGATACAAAAAATATATATATAAAACTTGCTGCAGATATTTTATTGCTTATGTGGCAATATATTTATTTTTCTGAACAGTAAAACAGAATTTAGTGCAGACTTTCCCATTCAGTTTTGGACAAAAGGAGCTTTGTCATTATTTTGCTGCCTTATAAAACTCTTACAGAATAATTTAAAAGCAAGAAACCGAAAATAAGCTTCAAAGGAATTTGAGGTGGAATTCATAATTCAAGGCTACGCCCACTTCGGCTTTTCTTTTCTTCAAATTCTTCTTAGCATTAATCCAATCTGTCCACATTCTTCACAATTTTTCTTTAATCACACAGTACACACTAAAGATGTAGTTGCCTATTATAATCTCACATTTAAAAACTGGGCATGCGGCCAATAAAAAAAAAACAAACAAACCACAATTCCCAAATTAGGATTCCGATTTTTCTGATAAAATATCCTCCAATATTTATTTTTATTCTTTTTATCATTTCCTGCTTGTAGTAGTGTTACTACCTAGTTTCAAAGATAAAAGATAAAAACACTTGTATAATCATGTCAAAAATAATCTGGTTGCCAGATTCTAAATCAGTCTTGAAGGGGAAGAACGGAAAGAGAGAAGAGAGAAGGTTCGCCCGCCGATGACGTCACCGGCGGGTCAACCGTCAATCATTCGAAAAGGCTTATGTGCAAGCGAAAACGTTCGATTCGTCACTAGCCTCCTTTGCAAGGGGTCCTATGCTGACTGTGTTGAGCTCGGTAGCCTTTGATCATGACGTAATCGCCGTTATCCCGCTTCAACGGGAACGTCGTTTCGAGCACATGGTGGCAAGGTTGAATGATTCTCAAGATGCCTTTCACTTTCTTGCGCTTATCTTCGACCGGCAACCGCCCCGGCATCTCCTCGACCAACTTGTCTTCCAGCACTTGCCAGCCGCGATGGAAAAAATACTCGACCATGTCGAAGAAATTCGGATCTTCCGAGTCGGCCATCGTCACAAGTCGGTCCGGGATCCGATGGTCTGAGTAATGCCGCTTTTCCGAAGAACATGGCAAAATGGCGCTCGTAGTACGAGTAACACCTTGCCTCCATGATGCTAGCCAACCGAGATTTTGAGCTAATCGGAGCATTTCCTTCCTTCCGCGTTTAGGCCAGGCGTCCTTCCTGACGAACTTCCTTCTTCGAACGGCGCTGGCTTCCGCTCCACGCACCCTAGTTATGTAATCGCCTTGCCTCGGTCGGAGTGCCAGATATAGCGTATTATGGTACTAAAATTGTAGTACAGCCAAGCTTCCCAATTCTGGCGTCAGGTGGCAGGGGTCGGCTCTCCACCATAATACCGGGTGTCCTAAAAATCAGGACATATTGTTAAAAACTTCGAAACAAAGTGATAAACAACAAAAATTATGGCGTAAAACGTATCCGGGGAGTCGGAGTATCCACTGTCGAGTTCATAGACGACCTTGACTGTACTTTCAAGGTCAAAGTTTTAGGGATGACTAGGGAATATCCATAAATTATAAATTATGTCACACAGGAACAGGGAGGGAGGGTACACGGAATATCGTGACGAGCTGTGACATGGGGGGTGGTTGGGGAGGGGTTTAAACGAGACGTCACTTTGCAGTCTTTGTGGCACGACACAAATACAAAGCAAACTGGTCGTTTTTGAATTCATGGAACGTTTTTGAATTTCTCGAACGTAAGTGGCGCCACCTAGCGCCCATGCGACCGATGTAGTTAAAGTACTTACTATATGGCTGGCGACCAATTGCTCTATCTCGCGGGCGACCAATTAGTGCGCGGTCAATTGTCGTATCCGGGTTTTGAATTCATGGAACGTTTTTGAATTTCTCGAACGTAAGTGGCGCCACCTAGCGCCCATGCGACCGATGTAGTTAGTACTTACTATATGGCTGGCGAGCAATTGCTTTATCTCGCGGGCGACCAATTAGTGCGCGACAAATTGTAGTATCCGGTTTAAGGATTCATGGAACGTTTTGAATTCATGGAACCTTTTTGAATTTATCAAACGTTTTTGAATTCATGGAACCTTTTTTTTTAATTTATCTAACGCTTTTGAATTCCTGGAACGTTTTTTGAATTTATCGAACGTTTTTGAATTCATGGACGCTTTTGAATTTCTCGAACGTAAGTGGCGCCACCTAGCGCCCATGCGAC
>WWPM01023144.1:10832-28200 GCA_023279145.1 Glomeris maerens
GCGGGCGACCAATTAGTGCGCGGCCAATTGTATCCGGATTTTGAATTCATGGAACGTTTTTGAATTTATCGAACGTATGTGGCGCCACCTAGCGCCCATGCGACCGATGTAGTTAGTACTTACTAAATGGCTGGCGAGCAATTGCTTTATCTCGCGGGCGACCAATTAGTGCGCGGCCAATTGTATCCGGATTTTGAATTCATGGAACGTTTTTGAATTTCTTGAACGTAAGTGGCGCCACCTAGCGCCCATGCGACCGATGTAGTTATAGTACTTACTATATGGCTGGCGACCAATTGCTCTATCTCGCGGGCGACCAATTAGTGCGCGGCCAATTGTCGTATCCGAGTTTTGAATTCATGGAACGTTTTTTGAGTTTATCGAACGTTGGTGGGTAGTTGTCCGTTCAGGGGCAATTGTCCGAAAAATGTAAACTCCATGAGAAGAGATTCAAATTGATTAAAAAATAAATATTAATGTTCCACTGACTGGATTGGATTGTTTTGTGCTTTGGATGTTCTACGTTCAAAAAGCATTTCTGGACATTATTAAGTTTATTTTCAAATTTTTCCTGTTGTCACAAATATTGACGTGACAAGGGGGTGGGGGGACTGCAAAAATGGAGTGACAATGGTGTGACATTGGGGTGGGAGGGTCTAAAAAAAAGACCTTTTTGCGTGACATAATTTATGGATGAACCCCTAGATTTAATGGCTAATTTGTAATAAAATGGAGCAGTATTCTACTGCCACCAATAAACTTAAAAAAATATTTTGACCTTGAAGGAAAGCTCTAAGGCCGTCACCGAAAGAGATCTATTAAATAAAATGCGAATACTCTGGTTATTCACCAAACAATTGACGTTATTTGCAATATATGTAATGCACTGTCTTCTTTTTAATGTAGCTTAATGATAATTACATGCATACTACAAAATCATGAATGATTATGTACTTAATTGACAGCACATTCCACCCACTTTCCCTCCCTGCCCCGACATTAACATATTGAAAGAAACCCAAAAAAATGTACCGTTATTATTATACATATACTAATAGCGAAAGAAGCCATCGATTGGGAAACAATTACCAAATTCATTGCCATAGAAAACTAATAGTACACAATAATCATTATATCCAGAGCGGAGTTTTACAATGTTCACGGAATTGCGCTTCTCGTAGTATTTTTTTTCCTCGCTTCCACATGCATTAATTAAAAAATAATCTACATGATATTCCAACAGTAAACCCACACCAGACGTCGACTCTAAATACTAGTTAACAAGCACACCGCGAACAATTCAAACACTAACACTCACGAGCCACAAAGAAGTACAAACGATACACCGTATCCACCGAAGCCAAAATGTTGTTTTTTTTTTATCTCCAGACATTGCTCATATTATTTGTTTTATATATCAAAAAAGCCCCATCAAGTGCAGAATAGTACTTAAATAATAAATCGTTTTGTTTCTTTTCGCGATCCAGCAAACCGCGGAAGCCGATGGTTTGCCAACCGCAATATTTCTCCGCTAACCGGTAAAAATGAAATAGATGCACCATGTCGGTGATAAATGCGAAATACTGAAATGACAGATTGATTTAGAAAACGCCACAAAACGTCTCTGACGACACCGTTAAGAAACCTTTCGATCCTCCAACTCGCAGAAACAGCAATACACGTTACTATACTAAAAATGCACATTCAACGTACTGCTCTGCGTTCTACCATTACTACTTTATATTCAAAATACAATGCATTCCCGAAAGTAATTTCGTTATTTTGTTTTTAAATTACAGTCATTTAATTGTCATTGTTGCGCCTTGGCAAACCAAAATCTACAATAACCCGAACCGTGCGACTGTTTCTTGTTTTAATTCTGTTTTTCTTCATCTGGAATGATGACACTAATATATTTTATAACCAGTAGAAAATATCCCATACATATCCAGAAAATGCTCCAAGTGAAATACCGTTTTGTAACTGGAAAAAGGTCACAAGTGTGCGCAGTTTAACAAATAGTCTCTTGCAATACACTTATATACATTTGTAGATCTCTTGTATTTATAACTATGTACATGGACGACCCCTGTTCGCGGGACAGATTTCATGGCGAAGCTGGCAAATGACAGTTGTTTAAATATTACTATATTATAACCTAATTAAGTGTGTGAAAATTAAATTCCAATGACATTTAATGCTAGGATCGGTTGTTACGTAAAGTTTACCGTGAAGATGCCACGTGACATCCTGCACGGCTTCTATCTACCGTCGAATCGATGCGAAACTTTGCGGTAAAAATTCCAATTAATATATAAACTGTTGCAAGTGCGTCTTTTGGTGATTTAGCTAATGTAAGTATGAAACGTTGTGATGGAAGTTTTTTTCGCTGGAGAGGGGGGAGAACAATCTTGTAATGGAAGTGGCTAGTTCAAAATTTCAATTTAATGGCTATTGAAGCTGCCGTAAAGGCACGCAGTGTTCGGCATTTTCTTGTATATTTCGTTTAGCTTTGTTTGTATGGGCTGTTTATGTATTGTAATTTTACTTATGCAGCGAAGAGGATTGAAATGTACAATGGTGGTATATAACCAGGTACTGTGGAAATTTCATCATTCAACAATTGGCAGTATCCTATAATTTTGTTTTTTTTTTTAAAATTGATAATTTTGGCAAGGCAATATTAATTATGCAATGAGCAGCAACTTTGAAATTCAGACAGTATACTACATTATTGTTTTAGCTTGATAATCTACATCCCACATCGGAGTAACGCACCTTTTAATTTGGATGGCAAATTTCCAAAATGTGGCTGGGACCTTATTTCTTACTTAATTATACCCCAAGTGAAACCCTTCTTCTTGTCTTTCTTTCTTTTAATCCAACCACCGTGTTTCCCACCACACCAAATCCCTGAGGAGTAATGTTGGTTTAAGAAGCGTGATGGAGCTGCAACAATTTTACTGATTTAACATTTAAGCGAAAATGTAGATCTTTACATATTCCTAATATAAAAGGTCGGTTGAATTGGCAATACAAATAGTACCAGTATTGCTTACTCTTGAATTCATTCATCACCCATTTTAAAACACGTACGGAATACATCTCGGTTTAACTAAGATGGTGGGAAAGTAAACCGCAAGCAGGAGAAACAAGGAAGAAGGAAAAAAAAACGAAACAGAATCAAAGGATTTGTCAGATTTCAAAAAGAGATTGCTGTCATTATTCCAAAATGGGGGGCGGGGATGAATACGATGACGAGAGGGGAACGTGCGGATACCGGCTACCGCCGTAAGATGAGTCCGTTGGTGATGTTGGAAAGGGCCTGCGGCTGAGGAAGCATCTCGAGCTCCACGAGCAGTGGGAAATGATCAGAAGGGATATGTGGGTGAGGGCAGCCAACCACTTTGTGTTCCTTCAACCATAACGGGTCTAGCGGTCCCAGAATGCCCAGCGGTGCCATGTATTGTTTCGAGAAGAGAATGTAGTCAATGACGCCCTTGAAGTCAAACCTATAAACAAGGAAAAAATATATTAATGTCCGTGTTATAATTTTGGACAGATCAAAAGTTTTTATGTAGGTTGGCACAATGACATTTTTGTTCATTGACGTGCACATTTTCCAATTGGTCTGAAGTGGGACTTATTAAGTCCCAACAAGACCCTAAAGGGTTAAACGACAATTGGAAAATATTTCAATCAGCTAACTTTAAAATCCAATTAATCAACTTCAACAGTTTAGCTTTTTGAGAATCTGTTATTTTTTGTTTGAATATTAGCAAATAAAAGACACGAGCCTGATGAAATCTTATTACGTAGTAATTAAGGAATTTGGGTTATTAGATAATCTGTTTTCCTTGATGATGGAAATATAAGTAGTTGTTACGTGTAATTGGTGTAAGGCATGACATCGTTTTCGTAAGATCGGCTCAGTCGGAAAGAATGCATGTATTCGTTCGGCCGCTCGGAACTGCTCAGCTTCTGAAGACACGACTTGTAGCCGAGTTCCTTGAAGTCAGGATGGTCGGCCGAGATGTGGCCAGATGACAAAAACTCGATCACACCTGGTTTTTTTCGAGAAATAAAATAACATTACACAAATGCCCACCCACGCATGCAAGTTTCCCCGAGCCGGAAAATCAAAGAAAAGAGGTTTTGCGTTCGTGATGCGAGCGTGGCATAAATGCGATACGATCTGGCTGTAAATTTATTTATAATGCGGTTGTGTGAAGTAATTTTAAAATGTAAATCAAGGTGAGTGGACTGCTGGCCATCGTGGATAACGACACGCATATAAATGAAATCTTTGGTCCCATCAGGGTAATAAGTGAAGTACAAACCTAGAGATATGTAGAAATTTTCTATGATACTGAAATATTTATTTTATTCTTGACTAAATTCTTTCAACTTGCAAACATTAAATTCCTGATTAATATAATTTTCCTAAACAAACCTTTCTGGGAAAGGGACTTTATTCTGCCACGTAACTCGCGATATTTGGAAGTGAAAGGGTTTTACGAATCCACGAATATAAAAATCATAAACCTGAATCGGGAAGTGAATTAAAATCCCCGCATAGGATGAGAGGGATCGCGTTTGGGTCCGGTTTATGAATCCCAGGTCTGAAACTCCGAGCCGAGTCCTCGACGATGGCGCGCAGCTCGTTCATCAGCATCATGGTTTGTATAAGTTTTACATCACAGTACTCGGGATCCCAGTGAATATGGGCCGTGCACACCAGCAATGGTTGTCGTACGCTAGATCCATCAACGGGAAGCCCTGTCCAAAAAGCGCAATTCAACAAACACCGTTACGCAACTGAACCCAGCAACCAAATCAACATTTTCACCAATCTCCTCAAATTACAACACCGTCATGTTGTTGTATACACTGGCAATGCTAACATGTGCATTTGACGTATTTCATTACGTGTTTAGTATTTTTAGTTTGGTAAATACGTTGTCAAACAATCCCTATCCGTCATTCAATTTTATGACTGCATATCAACAATATTTTGCAATGACGAATTATCGCAATTCAAATTATAAGAAACTTGTTCAAGTATTTTGACAAGTAAACTACGCCTCACACATTTGAATAAACAATATTTTAAATAATGAACTCACTTAATTATTTTCTTAACTATTAGTATTAATTTACTTTAAATTGCTCAGTGTGAAATTACTTTCTCACAACCCTGTATATTTTTGTAAACTTTTAATGAGCAAACAGAGTGCAGAAAAGATGCAACTAGCTCAAATGAGCAACACACAACAACTGACTTGCAACAGACAAAAGATTGCCCCATAATGACGCAATAGAGAAATGCGCTACACTATACTGGTAGCGCCATCTATACTTTTCGCGGAGAACGACTTAACAATAATACATGCAGAAAAAAGCAAACATTTAGGGGCAGAACATTGCTCGCTTGAAATTGCTCTATACCGCAACAATTTTATTATTTTAATTAAATGAAATCCGTTTTGAATCCAACCTCTTGTAAAAGTGCCTTATTTTCCATTCCTTTCAGAAATATTGATAAAGTTGCACTGGTAATATCTAATAATACAAACCATTCTCCCAAGCGCCTTCTTTGGTTTCAAGGAGCGCAGACAGTCCAATGTTATCCTTGGTCATCACGCGATTCAGCATATCGTCGGAACCTTCAGCGTTGGCCATTGCCAACTGCGTGAACTCCACTAGGTGTTTCTTCATCAGTTTGAACCTTTCCGGGACAAAAAATTAAATTTCAGTAAGCGACACAATGATACAAAAAACCCCCCACAAACCTGATCGGTTCTTACTTGCTCATCCTGAAGAAGATAGCGCATCCGTCGACAAACTTGCGGTCATTTTCACTCATCGTCTTGGCGCGAGATTTCGGTGAAAATATTCCGTCAAAACCGTCTCTTGTCAATTCCGGCATGAAGAAATTGTAAAATTGGTCGGTTTCCACCTCCTGCAAAACAGTAAAAAAAAAGTCATGAGAAATTTACTGACAAAAAAACTGAAGAAAATGGGATAATTGCTTACTTGTAACGTGATGATGTCAGCATTGTAGTGTCTGATCTCATCCAAGATGGCCTTTCTTCTGTATTCCCAGCTAAGAGCCCAGTTTGGACAGTAACCGTACATTTGTCTGGTGGCGTATTTGTCGCAAAGTACGTTGTAACACATCACCGTGAAAATACCTAAGAAATTCAAGTGCAAAAAAGCAATAAAACTCCATTACAAATTGTTAACCGAATTCTAAAATTTAAACAGCCAAAAATTCAATGACTTTTCCAGGAAATTTATTACAATAATGTGTAATCATTTTGCACTTGAAATGCACTATCATCAAATTGTGTCAGGAAATCAATTCGGCAATTGAATCCGGGAAATTGCTCTGCAACAACTAATTTAACAATGAGTAAAAAGTGAATTACAGGTAAAGTAATCAGCTAATTACCCTAATCTTTTCATAATAATATGTTTTAAAGCCAACTTCCTCATGACAAACGCTTCCTAATGACTCAGGCAAATCAAAATCGTTAACAAATTAAAAGCCTCTGACTTTAATTTATGGAAAACTCAATAATTAACCGCATATTTTTTAATTTAAAAGTATAAACTTTTTACAATTGACTGATCAAAATATACCCTGTGCATTTCTTAAGCAATAATGGAAACATGCATTGACTGATTGCTAATTACAATGAAAACTTTCTATGTTTATTACAAATCGGTTTCGTTGTTGTACTATAATTGCCACGAAAGTTATAATTTGGCATTGAATTGCAAGGATTTCGTTCCTGAAGGCAGACTCCACAAATAAAAAGTGTTGCAGGGAAGTAATTTGTATACCTCAATTGGAAATGACACACCAAAAAAAAGTGCTGATAAATTAACCACTACAATGTAAACTACTATTTCCTTTTCATTCCCCTACAAAATGCAGGTGGTTCACAACGTATACACCTGCAAAACTACATGTAATTCGGTAATAATTCAACTTGGCGCAAATTATTTATGAACAATAATGTCTCATCCAGCACAGCTTGCATATTACCAGCACAAATTCTGCAAACAGAGTTGAGTTTCCTTTGAGAGAAAACGAAATTGCTCAACACGGTTTCATTTCTGCATTTGTTTAACATACAAAAACACTTATAATTGGAATTCAGGAGTTTGCAACTCAACAATATATTGATAATATACAATAGGTATAGTTATTCCTTTTTTTAAATCTCAGAGGAAGTAAAAGGAATAAAGAACTAATTCGCAGTAAAATTTAACAAGGCAATAAAGTAGACATTCCCACTCATTTCCAGCAAGTTAACAAAAAATACTCGGTACACCTGTTCTGGTTCTTCTAGCCCCATCAGATAATACTAATAATTTGCTTGCTACTATAGTAAGCAATAACATCTCTTTGTGTCATTGTTATTGCTGTACTAGCAAACATATACACCAGTGCATAATATTGCAAAACTACCTGCTCTACTTTCATATCTGGCAATTCAACGAAACATAAAAGAGAAATAAGTTTTTCATCAACTGTACTTTACACAAAGACTGCAGATTCCATATAAAAACATAACCATTTTGAAGAACAACTTCTTGGCTTCAATATAACTGTTGACATTTCATTAGATTTAATTTCTTCAAGATTTTAATTGAATGACTAATAAACTTCATCTGCATACATTTTTTAATGACTGCTCTTTATTTGTGACTGCATGTCCTTGAAATGTTCACAAATATAATTACCAGTTTCCAAACATGATGTACGATATACGATAAAGTATAAGACAACAAATGAGAGAGAAACTTACATGTGGGTTGGGATTTTGCAGGTTGTGCAATGGTGATCCATGGCCGAGAAGGTGGATTGGAGATATTCACTGCAAAGAAAAAGAAAAACTCATTAATCACACGTCAATAATGAAACCAAAAATACGCAACACATTTATTGTAAATAATCGTACAAGTTAATGTTTATTTCTCCATACAGAGTGCGTTATTTAATGAAAAGGGCAGTTCAATACAACACATTATCGCAGTGAATATAAAAACATAACTAGGGACATTTATTACATCAGCTCCTTTGTTTATAAAAAAAAACATGACAACGTTTACCAGCCATATTCAAATTACAGAAGACCTCAGCACACACAACAAAAAAGAAACAGAAAAATAATAAAGAAAGCTGACCTGGTATATTTTTAAACACACAAGCTCCACCTTTATCTTAAGAGATAGCAAATGGGGAAAAAAAAGCAAGGTTATGTCAGGGGGAAAAATCTAGTTTCAACACAAAAAAACGGTGAATGTTCCCATTGCCCTTCATGAGAAAAACCACAATAAGAGCTGAATGACATTATAATAATAATAATAAACTACTAAGCCTCTACATATGCATTGAGGTAGTACCTGTATATTATGAAAAGCAACCTACAAATTAATTAATCCACTAAGAAGTTTGTCTTCAAATAACTTCATGGAATAATGCGTGTATATTAGACTTATATTAAACTTGAGAAAGGCCTTAAATAAATCACAGTGTGTAGAAATAGATTTTTATTGAAGCTGTTATTACAATTACTTATGAAGCAAGGTGAACAACTGTTCATGACCTGAAAACATGATCTACAACACCATCAAGTGGCATAATTTCTCAACCACCTATTTAATTTGGAGACCGATAGATATAATTTTTAGCAATAAAAAGTTGCAAGTTAGAAATCGTCAATAAGACAGATAAAAAATTATTTTCACTTAGATGCCCTATATATCCATTGATTACCTGCAGCATATCCAACGGCAAATCTAAATGACCCAGTGACCTAGTGCTCGGTCCGAACTATGTTATAACATAGCAGTCAGGAGATTTGAGGAAAATCGTTCATTGGACTTCACTGAACAGCTCAGCGGCCGCCATTTTGTTTTTTTGACCGTGCATAGCAGCAGAAATCCTTTGAACTCTCCTGCTTATTTCAAGATTTCCCTAATTATTAACAATAACTGAAGCCATTCAACTGAAGGCGAAGTTACTCCCTATTATTGGCTATTACCATTTCACAACGTTTACGTCATTATAATTCACTTTAAAGAAAGTATAGTTCGTTGGATTTTGTGTAATTTTTTCAATAACTATTACACACTACGAATACGCAATTGCTTATAATCACGAAGCACATTAAACGTGTCATAGGATAAGTTTCAAAGATGCACTTACTAATTGGATTTGGATAAAATTTGAAGTATGTTCTTATTGATTCGGGAATAACTGTATACTTGGAAATGGGAAAATGCTGCATTAATTATTGAGAAAAGAAGAAAGTGTTTTTTTTATTGTCTACATTTGAAACAGGTTCAATCTTAATTTGAATTGACTTGAGAAAGAATGGGGTCAATGGGATGGATGAGGTCCAAAGATGGCAGGGCACTGGCTCTACTTTTATCATTTTATCAATGCATCGACCTCGCCCAACACAAACCAAAAACCGACCCCATTTCAAACAACTTCAAACTGTTACACCTCCAAATTCGTGTTACAATATATTACAATTTACACCGGTGTTCAAGGCTGAAATTGAACTATTTGGCCGCTGTTTTCCATCTTGCGTAATAACACCTACTGCAGAAATTTCATAAGTATTACACTATTAATTTGTAAAATAACTGATTTAATTACGATTTATGGTACGAGCACAGAGGGGTTTCTGCAATTGTTGCAAAACTAAACCCATGATTAAATTATGCAACAGTCATACGATTTAATATTACAAAACATTTGAAAGGTATTTCACAAAAATTTGATATCAAAATTTCACGACTTTGCATGTTGATAACACCAATGACAAAGTTCAGAAATGTCAAAAAATATCGAAAATTCTATATTTTATGGATCGCAATACATATAAATATGGAAAGTTGCAAGAAACTGTTTATAATAATTTAGATTAGCAAAGAAATAAAACATTCTTTATCAGTCTGGAATGAAATTTTGTTAGGCTATCTAAACCATTTTACATAGACTTCATCTCTCGAGCTGCTGGAAAAAAGTATGACTTGAACCGCATGAACTGACCCAAGTAAAATGCAAATTAAAGCATTAGATAAAACCTGAATTATGCGCATGCGCAGTGCAATAAATGGTGCGCAGGTTTCGAAGAGTAAACAAATACAAATACAAACACAATGCGGAAAAAGGAAATTTTCAGTTTCAAACAAAGCACTGGAAGCTGAATGCAACCCGGTCACTGAGAACAAACTGCTATCAAATTAAATTTAACCCCAAAAACGCAAGAAAAGAAACTTTATTTCCGCAAACAGAGTTCACATATTTTCCAAACTCTTATTTGGGTATATACAACATTTTCCGTGGGAAATATAGTATATATTTTATGATTTCACCAGACACAAGCAACCTCAAAGTCAAATTAGTTCAAACTGAAATTATTTTTACTGTCAGAATAAATAACGATCAAAACTTTTGGTGACACACTTTATTATAAATGTATGTAGTTAGAACCAACAAGGAAGCGCATAAGTGTAAATACAGAAAGACATAAAAATGTTATTCTAGTTAATAATAAAAAGTAACCAACTTGCTAAGGTAGAAATCCGTAACTTGGTTTGGTTTATTGACATCAATTTCAGCTTATAATATTTTGCAAAATTGAGCTCAACAAAATCATGACGCAATAATAACAGACATGAAATGATGAAATGACATTTAAATTTCAGAACTCACTAAATAACTAAGTTCAAAGATGCACTTGTTTTCCGTCCCCACGAAATTCAAGTAGAATACAAATAAATTTAAGAACAATAAATCCACAATGAATTGGGTATTAAAAAAATATTCACTGCAAATTAATTGAGAAATTTGCGAGTAAAGATTTTACATCAACACGGCAATTATAAAATGAGGAAGTATTTTAAAACTTGCACAAGATTGATTTGCATATAATTGGTATATTTTCATAATATAGTACTGGTTATAGTTTATACTCGTGGTAAATATCTATTAACTTGGCTCATGGTGATTTATAGTGGAATAAAATAATCACCGCACAAATAAACCCTGTGCCAAATGCTGAACGACAAAACAAAAAGGTTTAATTCAGTGGGAAAACTGCCAACTTGGAAAACAATTAAAACCATTTTAGCATCCCCATATACTGTATAAACCCCTAAATCCATAAATTTCCCTCGGTTTTATTTTCCACAGAGTCTATATAAAATTGTAAAAATGAGTACGTACTTTCACTTTTCCAGGTTTTCAAGGTAAAATGAAACAAAGCAAATGATCGGATAATTCGGTTTCATTCTTATTTGCATTTTTGTTCAAAACACTAATTAGAGAAATACAAAAACTATTAAGAAATATAACCAATAGATGAAAACTGTATATTTATTGAAATTTAACTGCAAGCTTTTATGATAAAATGAACATAATTTTGAAGTTATACTTGGATGTATATAAAATGACAGGAAAAAATTCACCAGGTACTGTTGACATAATAGGCCTACACAAAACCCATAAAATTGGGAAGAGTTGTTTGTAACCTTGACCCTGTGGCCGGGAGGAAACCCGGAAATGACCCTTTCATTTTTTCCCCCATTTTGCCCTTAACCACCACAATAATAAAAGTCCAGTGATCGGTATGGCAACATAAAGACGAGTTCAGAACGGGTCAATCAGTCACCAAGGTCAAAGGGTCGAGTGCAGGACATATATACCACCGCAAGAGTAGACAATTCGCAATTTATTTTTTTTTTACTCCGGCGACACGTGACCGGAAGTGACCCTCTACGCTCCAATTAATAACTTTTCCCGACTATTTACAGTAGTTATAGTGTGTATACATACAATTATCCCACAAAAGTGCATTTTATCTGACTGACCTGATGGGAACACTGTGACGTCACAGCAAAACTTCCTGAAACTAAACGTGCATGTGACAAAAATCAACTTTATGCGGCGCATTTTCTCACATATTACATAATATACAAAAGTTGACTTTTGTGGAGGATAAGTTGGCAAAATCGCCTTTAACTGTATATAGCAAAGGTTTTACACCAACTACGCATATTAAATGCATACAAATCAATAGTTGTTTCTGTTTTTTGTTGGAAAGTTAAACCTCTTTGTATTGCACTAGACTTATTTAGGCCTAAATATGAAAATGGTTTCCTTTCCTTGACCAAATAACAAAGCAGCCATAATTCAAACATTTATTTCACATCAAAATCTCCTCAAACCAATGAACAACATCGGATTTGTTGACTTCTTCGCCGTCAAAGTACGTCGGCTTTTTGAATCAATTTATCGAAACTTTTATCTTCAGTTTGATTCAAAGTCTGATTATTACAAGTTTTACGAAAGATACACTTTGAAGGTGTGTTTGTTCTCCTTCAGGTTCACACCTGTGCTTGCTTGGCACACAGTTGCAAACTGCAGCCAGCCAAGTCACGTGATTTGTTTGTGCCACACCGATTCATTATCGAAATTACAATAATATACCTAAATAAGCCCATTTCCAATACAGAACTGAACAGGTTTTGTGCATTAATTCCTATTACTTGGTACTAAAGGCACCATATAACAGCTCAATTCTGTGCAATACAAACTTTTATGTAGGAACCTTAAGAAAATCATATGCATCGATTGGGAGACCCAAGCAGAGGCATTTCCTAATGTTTAAAGTGAATAAAACTACAAAATCGATTACGCGCGCAACTTCCTTGCAACGGCCGAAAAGTCGCGCAATACTGCCGTTGGGAATGTACGGGCGAAGTTGCAGACCATAACATTGCACGCAATAAAAACACAATTGGGTTTTTAAAGTCAGGTGCAGCATGAAAATGGCTACTTATATGGCAATTCAAATATTACCCCGAGTAAACTAATAGAGTAGGAAAAGCAAGTCATTGTGAAAACTCCACCAAGACAGCAAAAGAAATGTGAAGATTCTCAACAAGTCTGTTTTGTGAAGATGGATATAAAAGCAGCAAATAGTGACAGCTAATCACAGATCTAACTTAGTAATAAAATAAGGTTTACATAATTATGGTAAAAAAATTCCCATGACAATTCCCCGAGTTTATCAATTCACGTTGAAGTGAATACACAACAGTTTATTATATTTCACATAACTATTTAGAACTTCCAAACTGTAAATTCGAGGAATTTTTTCCCCTATGAAACAATTTCTACATTTCAAAGTAAAATGCAATTATTGAATTTCAAGGTTTGATACGCAACTGGAATAATTGAACTTAAATTGACAATTATGTTTTGCATATTGACTCAAGTTGGAAGACAATGAGGTTTGAATGAAGAGGGGCATATATAATTGAATGAAGGAAGGTAACCGGAAGTAGGCCAAGCGAAATGACAGAAATGGGAGGAGCTGACCTCTGTATTGCCAAAAAAATAGAAATTTAGAAAGCAGTCTGGCGCTCAGCCATTCTCATTTTATCTTCTTTTAAATGCGTTTGTGCAGCTTTTGAACTTCCGTGGTTCTTGCAAAAGTGGATTTTTGGTGAAAAATTGCGTTTTATTTCGTGCTTTCCATGTAATGGCCGCCTCCCATTGGTCAATTTCGGATGGCGTCATTTTCAGTAGAAATAAACGCTGTTTATCCAATAGAAAAATATACGTATAAGTTTGTCGAAGGAACAATACAAATTCAGGAAGTGAGTAGGAAAACCAATCAATCACGTCATTTAGTAACAAAGTCCAAGTCACTAAATTTCAAGAAATCCAAAAACCTACCGCACACTTCCCCCAAAAACTCACAAAAGAAACGCAATAAATGATGAAACTAAGCCCGGGTTTCCACCAAATTTACCGTCCACAGATTTTAACCTACAAAAAAGTAACAATCGCAATGAAGTTGCGTGAGACGCACATGTCGTGCAACATCACCATTGATCTACACCCTTGCAACATTGCGCGTGAATTGTCGCAACGCAATTTCATTGCGCGAAAATATTTCCATCAACGATTCTGGACATTTCGATCTCAAAAACGAAATTAAAAATCACTGCAATGACATTCCGATAAGGAATATGAATGTAACAAATGTTAATATTGATAGTGTTAATATTAAAGCTCTTAATTTATTTAAAACTAATATCGTTTGCCAAAAAAAGGACATAATTTACAACCGCTCCCCAATCCAAATCCAATGCAATTCAGTTGCCAAAATTTATTTGATTCCTATTTTAAAAGACTTTTGTTAACTACGAATTGACAAGCAGTTTCAGGGAAGTTTTCACACGCAACATATTGGTGTCATGGCGGCCACTTGACACTTTTCTATTTAACAAAGTTTGCAAAATCCCTTCAAGTCTTGCAAGAGAATAAAACTTAAGAATGCCCTTGGTACACCTAAATACATGTATGCCTCATCATTGAAATTTAAAATGCAATACATGTCTATGCAAGCATAAATAAAAACGTAATTATTTCAACAATTTACTGTGTGAATAACCCAAGTGAAAAAGTCAAACTGACAAGGTCATATATGTACTTGAACTGAAACAGCAAAACCTTTTATCAACTTTTGACTTCACTTAATCATGGTTTAAAATTACCACTAAGTAATTACGTACAAACTGCCGATCTGCACAAATAAATGCCACAATGATACGTATTTAAATAGGCAAGCTAATGCAACAAGCAAATTTAAAAATTGAAACTTTCAGAGCTGTAAAATTTCGTTTCATTTACAATTCATAACTAATGGATATAAAATAGCTTTTCCCTGTAACTGAAATACATAATATTAAATGGCAGCTTAAAAGTAATCAACAGTATTAAACCAGAAATGATTTTTTTATAATGAGATTCGTAATATAATTATGAAGATTTTTGCAAAAGTGATGTAATAAAGTCCAACAACAAACCCGGTCATTTGCCATTAATATATTACTGATTCGTTTCGCAATTCATAAAAGGACTCATAAAAGGAGCGAATCTACATAAAAGTTTATATATAGGCCTGCATAGTAACTGAGGAAATTGTCCAACTGTGACGTCATTACTCTTTCAAGTCACCCATACGAGACCACGCCCATTACATTTTGAAACACCACCAGGTTTCCGGGTAACAACAACAATAATCACCATAATCATTCTGATATGTTATTACTATTCCTGCAATGCGTGTCCAATCTGAAATGACAATCATTTAATTCAAGATGGCGCCCGTTTTGTACGGATAATCGGTTCCAACATGGGAGAAATTTTTGGAGGGAAAAACAGCTGCATACTAAAGACACAAAATATTAGGTACACTACAGGTGTGCGAGTAGGAAATCAGTGATGAATGCATTGAGTGATGTTATATTATTATAAAGTACTATATATGTGTATAACTCTGTAAACTCAGAGGCAAAAATACGTTATCGTCATTTTTCATTGGCTACAGAAAATGTTTCCATATAGTTGGCCCCATTTCACCAATTTCACACACCATGCAGCAAAATCCACACAAAACCACATGTTTCATAAAGCCTGTATTTGTATAGTCAGTGGCTTTTGTTTTGGCACTCTTATTATTCAGTACAGTCTACTATCAGTAAAATATATAGATAATAAGCTTATATATAACAATAAAAAGCGAAATAAGGGCCCTATCGTTATATGACGTCACAATGCGATATGATTTCAAATGTGTATTGATTTCAAATTAATAACTTTTTTTGGCTTCTGCAATTGTTTGCATTTAATATTGACCATTAAAGTTCTTGAATTTTCTCTTCTGCAACTCATTTGTTATTCGGTTAAGACGAACTACGGTTAAGTTTCCTTCTAATTCGGATTAACGAGGTCCGACTGTAGTTATTTGAGAATTTATTGCCGGAAAATAGTTATCACAGCATCACGAAAATGAATTCGACAGCCTAAAATAGCTCATTCCAGTTAAGAGTCGTATTTCTCGATATTTTGTATGTTAAATTGGAAAATGTGGCCGAAATTCGAATATTTATTGCATGAAATATATTCCTGAGCAACACTCCAATGGTTACCTGAACCTGAATATTGCACGTAACTAACACCTCAGCAACTTAATGGCGTATAAAAGCTTGCCACTGAAAAAAATGTTCAGAATTTTATGGTTTAATAACATCATTTCGGATTTAAGCTAATAACAATAAAAATAATGTTAAAACCAAAAAGTTGGAAACCAGGTTCAGAAGTTTCTATGAGCAATAATATAATGCCAGTAACCCCAAAAAAGTTACTTGAAAAGACAGATTGCGGATTGCTAGTATTGCATGGCACATATTGCACAAATGGACAAACAGACGATGAGCACATTGTGAAATCATCTGCATTTCACAAGATTTATACTGTACAGTGTCAACCGTGAACTGAACAACAAAAGTGCACTTCAGTATAGCTATATCAGAAAACAGGAGGCATGTGCCATTGAAAAGCTCATTAAAACCCCATTTCACAATCCTTTTTTAAGCCATTACCATTATTTTGCGGCACGTTTTGTACATTTATACCATCATCAGTGAAAATGGGAAATGTGTCACCAGCTGTCTCCCCTTACCCCCCTTTGTGTTTAATTTAGGGCCAGTGGCTGTAAGCTTATGCACCTACCTAAATAAACTAGGCTAACATAATGCCATATACTGTAGTTAGGAAATGTTATATCAAAGTGTATGATTATAATGTTTGACTTGAACCACATATATTAAGCAATATAACTTTATAACTAAGGTAAACGAAGTCTAGCCTAACAAAGGATGCAGATATACTTTTATTTCGGTTACAAAATAAATTGTAATAATTCAATAATTAATAAATAGGTACTAAATTGCGTAAAATGAAATGATTCACTTAACCAAATTTTAGTATTTTATTCATAAAGTATTGTCCTATAATACAGCTAACTTGCATGCATACTTCCTGGATTTAGTGTAGGGTATGACCTGCATTGTTTTAAGACTGCAATTGGTCAATAATATTCCCTGGTCAAGGTTAATGATTTAATGTTCTCACTTAACTTTCATCAGTAACATACAACAACAAAAAACATATATACTTCCCTCATTTTATGCATAAAATTTAAAATAATAAATTACTTCGTATTATTTCTAATTATATTATTTAAGCCAAAAATAAATATCACTTTTCCTTTAAAGTATTTCCTGATGGTTACATGAAATTCATAACTTTCAAAACGAGATTCTAATATTATAGCCAAGAGAAAAATGTGATAAAATAGAAACTATATTTTTGTTAAATAAACTTACACGGAAATTTGAAAGACTCCCTTGAAATGCTAGTGGCCATTGTATCCCAAGTTTTGCAAAACTCATCCTCATCATCTTCTTCATCATCATCATC
>WWPM01023145.1:0-13665 GCA_023279145.1 Glomeris maerens
CATTTAACAGAATGAAATGGTTACTTTTTTTCTTCGTCTTCTTCCTCTCGAATTTCTGCAAGGAGTGGGTTTTACTGAAATTGTAAAAATATGTTTTAGCCTGACTGAAGTTTATTTTGCATGGCAAAAAGAGGTCTTTTTGTTTTTTGCCCGTGAAAAACTCACTGGGGGAGAGAGTTTTGAAAAGGAAAT
Source organism: Glomeris maerens (assembly GCA_023279145.1). Lineage (NCBI taxonomy): Eukaryota > Metazoa > Arthropoda > Diplopoda > Glomerida > Glomeridae > Glomeris > Glomeris maerens. The sequence continues at coordinate 193 of WWPM01023145.1, forward strand.
GGTTGTCAAGTGGGTTCCAATGTTATCTGGAAAAGCTAAAAACTGCTGCAATGAAAATGGTGGTGTCAAGATGGGAGCTGGAGAACTCTATATATTGCATATAGTCATGCCACTTGGCAGCACAGGACGTTTTCCCTTTTATTTCCATCTGCCGTTTATCTTAAGTTGCTAAGAAAACACTGAGTAATGGCATCAAAATTCGCACACGACCTTATCAACGTCGACTTATATTTATATATATAAAATTTCCCTCGCCCATTTCCTACTTTCAACACACACACACATGTCCCTGCTACTACAACACATCTGCACTGTGCACCCACAACAAACATATACATATAACTGGTAGCAAATTCAATCTGAACTGCATGTACAGCAAGCAACCAACCTAGAGCAATACACAAATCATCTAGCTCATATACATACTTTATTTCCTACATTTAGCGGCCTAAATCGAAATTACCCCAGGACACCTAAGCCAAACTTTATTTGACAGCAGAATTACACATAAGACTTCATAGTTTGCTGATGTTCATCATTCAAATTACTAGCAAAATTATACTAAATGTATAAGTAACAAAATTATGTTCATTATTCAATTATTTTATTTTTGGACCATTCGAGATCAAAAATGCAAAGTACTGATCGAAAATGAATCATGCAAGTATTTTTCACATACTGTAACACAATTTATATGCTACCAGTGATATAATATAACCGACTGAACAAACGTATATTCCAACATTTTAAACTAAAATATTAATTACTGTATTTGAATTACCGAGCTTCAATTAATTGTGAATTGACTTTTACATGAAATGATTGTTCTAGTTTATTGAAAACAAAACAAAAATACAGATAACTATGCAGAAATAGGTATGGGATTAAACGCGTTGACCTCCTAACTGAATTCCCCCTAAACATTAATCGTATTGGGGTAATTCAATTAGAAGGACAGTAATATTACATAATGTACTAATTTGCCAGATGAAAAATCAATGTTAATTTTCCTTATATTACAGCAAAATCGAAATACATTAGTATAAGGTAAAAGCAAAGAATAATGAACTCATTCTTTAAAAGAAAAATCATCATCGATCGTATCTTTATTATAATCGCTATTAAACTATATGTATATAATAATTATAGGTACAGTACTTTGTAAAATACATTCATTCTCAAGCTGCCATCTGTTATCTGAACTATAAAACCAGGCACAAATCAGCTAATAAACTATATGCTAGCTTTTATTGCCCCCTGCAAAAATAGCAACAACGCCCACATAAAATCCATGCAAATTGACAAATTCTTTAGCCAACAGAATTTCACCATGAAAATTACTTGAATTTCCCCGCCTTAGAAAAGGTCATGTGAAAAATTCCTCCTAAAGGTTCAACATTCTGGATAATAACGTATAAACTTCATTTAGGTACATCGTCATCATTTTACGCGAATATTCGAGCAAAATAACTGGCAACGGGGAAAAAACCGAAAAGAGGGGAATGAATAAATACCTAGGAATGAAATGCATAGATAAAAAAAAAACCAGATACGTGAATTGTATTGCAAACAGCCACATTAGCCCACATAGATATAGTAGCTTGGAAAAAAAGCCGCTTCAACACACCCCAAACAAGAAAATCAACTTCCGAGTCAGTTGTACCAATCAAAGATACAAATTTGTCTTGCAACTCACAAGTCAACAATAAGTACTTTTGCAGAGGAAAAACCAGTAAAGGTCTTTGAGAGACTGAATCTGTTCTATTGCTCACAATTGCTTGCAAAAGTGTGAAAAAATGCATTGGGAAAAAAGATCAAGAAGGGAATATGAAGGAAACTTTGCGCTTTAGGTCCATTTTCTGGTGGCCTTTTCAAAAAGGTTCGCTTTGTGGATAAAAAGATTCTGTGACAGCAATAACTCTCTCAACTCTCACTATGTCACATATTTGGCCCTTTCCTTATGTGTTGAGGGGGAGGGAGGGGGGTCCTTCTTTTCTGTCTGTCCACATATTGTCAGTGTATCTACAACACACAAATGAGCCTATTAACCAATTCAGGAAGCTGAACCAAACAACCCCTCCAGGGTCCTTTTGTGCGTCATTTTGTGCCCATACCATGCTGTGGTCACGGTTGCTTCGGTGACACAATGGCCCCACGTGACCACACAGTAAGCGTATGGGCGTTTTCAATGTGACCAAAGTTCAACACCTTCCTTTCTTCATCGAAATGTGCATACTACTGCTAATTTAATTCCTTTTTTCGTAACTTAATTACTATACCGGGTGATTCATAAGTGTGGTTCGTGCTTGTATTTGTGTAAATATAGCTTGGAGGAATGGGAACACATGTGGCAAGTACTCAGCAGGTTGGGGGCTATCTTCTTGCCATGTGCCCATAGGTGACCTTGGAAGGTGCTATCAAGGTCATTGAAATGTTAACTTTGATGTTATTGAAATTAGTGGGCCGATATGAATTAGAGAAGTGTTAAGTGCCGCGTTGTGAACACATTGCAGCAAACGGTGTGAAATTCGGACAACCAATGCAAGAGTTACGAGGAAAAAAGGGGGGTATGCAGCCCCCTGACAAAAGCTTTCCAGGCAGTTCTCTTCTTCTACCCACCTTTGATAATACTTTCCAAGGTCACTAATGGGCACATGGTCAGAAGGCCCCCGAACTGCTTACATGAGTACTCGTCACGTGTGTTTTCATTCCTCCAAGTTTCATTTACACAAATACAAGCACAAACCAGACTTATGAATCACCCGGTATTATACACAATGAGTAATTTAGTCACAAAATCTAAGATGAATTTCCCACATTTTCTGAACCAGCTCCAACTGTGGATTAATCAAAATGCAATCCCGGAATAGCAGGGACTTCATCAAAAACGCCTGAACGCGACGTGCTACTCTTGCGCCATCTAGTGGCGATCGTCCCTGTTAAATTGCATTTTCACACGTATAGGCCAGTTTTAAAGACTAATTAATGGCTAGATATAAACAATCTGTAAAAAAACAAAATCCCCAAAAATGCTAGTGATTACAAACATACAAACAAATCTAAATTTTAAGTATAATTGTAAATCGTATGACGAGGGTAGAGCGAAATGAAAGAAAATTCTCAGCAGGATATGCTTTATTAAAATCGGAAAATAATGGATGACGACGATATGCTCGACCCAACAGACATCAATTAATAATGATATACACTTTGCACGGAGTAATAATTCGTCAAAAGATTGCGTTTTAACTCAATTAATCAAAACACGGGTTATTAATGCATATACGCATAACACCTAGCAGTGTAATTAGAAATTGATGTCATATTTCATGATTTCACTGAAGGATAAAATTCGCATTTAAAAGTGCAAGTTAACCAGAAAACAGTGAGAATTATCACTCAGTGAATAATTACAGGGTATAATTATGCATCATTCAACATTCGCCATTGTTTCAGCAAAATAACATTTCATCAATCACTTTTACACAAAATTAGTTCATTTATAAAGTCTAAAGTTATGTGCCACAAAAAAGTAAATGTTATCACTAGCTTTAAACGAAGAAATTACACAATGCACAGCGAGTTAACATATACTTTTTCCATTATTATATCATAATTATTTGATATTAATTAATAGTATTGGGATTTGAAATTTTTAGTTACCTACATAACTAATGGATGGCCCCTTAAGTAGCCTATAAGATTGGTAAAATTACGTTCTTGACATTGATTAGCGTTGCCACAAATTGGAAAGAAAATCCAGTTAGAGTAAAATGTTGCGCCAAATATAATGAGCACAGTTCAATGTCAGCACTAAAACTTTAAGTTTGAAACTTTAGACGGAACCAGGAAAATGGAGATTTTAATCATTATGATAATTAATATGTGCATTTGGAGGCCAACCTGACAAAAATAACATCCAATTTCTAAAATGACATACAACACGCAAGAATATGATTAATATTCACTTCTTAAAATTTAATCCACTTAAAAAACATTAACTGTTATTAAGTTTAACCTTGATTATTATAGCCCCAATAGGATTTTCAAGGTTATTGTTTGATGCAAAATGGTCAAACATCCCGAAATAAAAAAAATGCACAGTTTATTATTTATGTGGATAAATTGCAAACACACCCTGAATTTTTGTGGAAATTCAACAAGTTGCAGCAGGTGAAAAGTTTAGTAGGAAAGTCCAACTTTGTGTTGCAAAGCATGTTAAAAAATGCCTCACTGAAAATTTCTGCAGTTAACGAATGAACCGCACTTGTCAAATTTATCACTAAATTATGCACAGTCCTTGTAGTATTAAGTAGTCTATCAATTTTGGTTTTTTGCATCTCGACGTTATTTTGTGCAGCGATAGTTCATTTTCTTGACACCAGGTGAGGTGAAATCTAATACTGCGATTTGATGCTGAGTTTCATCTCCACGCAATAAAATAACCACAGCGTTTCACTTTAACTCCACCTAGTGGCGAAAACAAAGGACTGCACCGTTTAGAAATAAAAAAAAAACACTACAGTGTTTACGCCTGAGATTAGTGTTCACATGATACACCAGTACATTACACTCCGTTTTAGTGGGACAATTTTAGTTTAAGAACATTAGGATCATTTAAGAGGCTACACCAACTATATTAATTACATTAAATGACATCACATGTATTTCCCTTTTCCTTTTATTTGCTTATTTCGTTATTTTATCCATTTTATGCATTTTGTTCATTTTCTTTAAACGTTTTAATTAGCTTTTGTGTTTTTCAGTTTATTCGCTTTTATCGCAATTCTGTCAATTGCCTAGCTTTGACATCTAAAGTTTAGCAAAAATTACTGTAGGAATGTGTAATAGCACATTGCCTAATTATTGTCTTGCTATATAAGACAGTAAGTAAGAATCCCTCAAAAAACAAAACTAATAAATACCTTTCTGTTGAGCATTTTTTTAATGCAAAAAAATAGCCTTGAAATTTGCGGGGGGGGGGGGATTGTTAGTAAAGGTACAATGTTTGCAACTGGTTTGAAATAGTTGATGCCAAAACGCGAATATGTTACCTTTCCTCCCACAAATATTTCTCTCGGTTAAACAGAAATGAATTATGATTCACATAACAGATGCTCGCAACTGCCATTCGCATTGTCGTGCCATATTTTCTCTAACATTGATATAAATAAAAGAAAAGCAATGCAAAGCAAAGATGGTGGAACCTTTGGAGGGAACGAATATAACAACATCAACATAACTTGCTATGTACTTCTTATTACACTAAATTTCAAAAATACGAAGTAACCGGTTCAAAAAGCGTCTTCCCAAAAAATTTAAACCTAATTTCTGATATTTAAATCGGTCAACATGTGCAGTGTGAACATCATAAACAAACACGAATAAATAATACAAGAGCTCAGTTCCGTATTCAAATTAAAAAGATTTCCTGCATAAAAAAGATGCAATAACACAAATAGCAACTATAATAAGTAAATGTATTTGTTTACTAGTTATATTACTAGTCTTACAAACAATAATTTAACTTCGCTGATTTCAACAGAATTTACATTACAACAGCTGATCAGCATTACAACATAGCTCTTACACTAATAACTAAATTACGTTTTTATTTAAGTAGATAATTCGGTTATACCAGTTAATACTTGTCACCCAAACCACTTTACAGACATTAACATATTAAATGTTGCTTAATTACGCTAAATTGAAAGGATGACTAGAATATTAACAACAAATTTTTCATTTTATCACCTTGATAATTCAATATTGATTTATTTGCAGATAAAATAGTTCAATATCAAGCTTGAATACAATTAATTACCTTGCTGTGTATGTATAATAAGGACATTCCTGAGTGGGAATTTTCAATTCAGGATGATGGACATTATTTATAAAACTGCTACCGTTTCACTTCGGATATTTTTCAACTCTGGGCACGTTTAAATTATTCTGCATTCACAAAATTCCTCAGCATCAACTAACTATATATGCAGTAATTATACATAGGCCTCCTAATGCTACAATCGGCGATATTTGATTCACCTTCAAATTATGTTTATGAAATTTTATTATTCGCTTTTGTGAAAAACATTGGAAAAAAGGAGCACTGCATAGCTTCTCCGATTTCTTCCAATTGTTATTCTATATACATGCTTTTGCAGCAAAGGGAATTTTTCACCAGCAATGTGCGTTTGCAAGGAAACTATTTGCAACTCAATGGCTCATAAAATTTTCTGAGAGAAGAAAACAACAAATAATGTAATACAGTTATTTTTTGTTTACATTGAATTTTTTCCCCCAACTAACTGCAACAACTTCTTTTTCCTTCGTTTTTAAGCTCGCTTTTGTTCGTAATTGTATGCACATTTTTCACATCGTTTATAACAGTTTTCATATTAGGCCAATGAAAACGAAGTGTACATATTGTATATTGTAAGAAGAGCATTTTTTTTAGTTGAAATTGTAAATTGACTTACTTTTTTTTGCAGAACTTTACGCAACTATTTGGACATCGTGATGCTCCATGGGAAAGTCTGAAATAAAAACAGACTATTTGTAGGGCGTCCATTTGCCAACTATTTTTTACAACACATAAACAATGCCTGAAAATATGGTGTTTGTATTTGTATGTGTATGTGTGACTAACAGGATATTTAGCAAATGCACAAAACGCTGTAAACAACGAATTCAGACCAAACAATTTCAATCTGAACTATTAAAAAGCACCAATTCCACAATTCAATGCAACACACTATGAATGAACTTATAAAGCTAAATATAACACTCATGGAATTACATTCATGAACAATTCATTCAGCTTCTTAAGGACTATTAGGGTCACACTTAAAACAAACTTAATTAACGTACAGCAAGTTAGAAATTAAGTTTGTCATCTGTAACTTGTGTAATCTTGAATGGGGGCAAACTATATCGTTTGAACTTACTGTATTTCCAGCTTCAAATGTCCCTTTTAGTACATAAACTTCACCTTTATATAAGCTATACTTTCATCTTTTTGGGGCAAAGTAAAGTACAGCAGCTCTTACCTAAGAAAATCTCATCCAACAAAACTTTTTACAAAGAGTTAAAAAGTATAGTGAACACTGAAATTTTCAATTGGCTGTCCTTTATTATAAATGAGGTCCCAAACTAATCATGTAAATAGAATAACCAAGACTCGCTTTCATTACAATTGTAAGATGAGAAACAGAAACCGCTATTAATATTATTACTAAATTAGACCTCGTTTCTGAATTATTTCCAGTACTCACTAATTCACTTAATTGTTCAACAAGATATGCGATTATTTATTGTAATACATATATGTACAACTGCTAAATTCCTTAGCAACAAACAGTTGAGTTGTGAAAAGGGGAAAACTTGCGTCTTGACAATGATATAGGATAATCCTTATTACAGTATGTATAACGCAACAGAACATGTTCAATATACATAGACAGAGTGAACAACAACGTTCATTATTACTTAAGGGCATGATGAATCGATTGTCGAACAAAAGAATGTAATTATATATGGTAGCACCATGTGGTTTTCGCCATAAGGATGCATAGGAATTAAATTAAGGAACTCGGAATAATAAGGTTGGAGCAAACAAGTCGCTCTGAAACCACATGTCATTATGCACCTATTAACGTTTGCCGCTCTGCACTATGTCCAATATTTTAATAACTGCATAATAAACGCTGCCACAGCTTATTAAAACAGACGATCACAATTTTCCAATGAAGCCGGCACAACTTTTTTTTTATAAATTAAGTTCGCTTTGCAGCCATGCACCCAGCCCAAAATATAGATTATATATTATTTACTCCACAATTCGCCTCTCGGATTAACAGGATAATGTTTAAATGTTGCACTTTTCAATTGATTTCACTCGCAGCTAGAAATGCAGTATTGATGTAGAAATGTTGGCTCGGAAGTGGTTAGATTTTTAGTGGAAAACAGATTAATGAATTAAATACGGTACCGCAATGAAGATGAAATTTGAAGGCCGTAAAATGAATGACAAGACATTTTTGGATTCTGATCGGTGAAGTGTATAGTGTATACTCTTTCATGTTTTTCATGTATATAATGTCAAATTCCAAGAAGGACGTGTACTTTGCTTTGTGCATCCAGCTCATTATCCTTGAATAATTGCAGGAAAAAAGTAATATTACATGATCAGATGAAATAATATCATAATATATCCATTTTCTTTTATAAATTTGCAATAGCATGTATTTTGATATTTCCGTTTAATGTGTAAAATTAATCCAATAATGTTTCCCTAAAAATGTAGTTTCTCACAAAAAGTCGTTCCAATTTGTGTAATATTTCCAATATGATTTCGATATTTCTCTTAAATATATGGAATTTACAAAAATGCAGTTTTTCTTACAATTAATTTCACTTCTCAATCGAAATTGGCAATACATTTTAGAAGTTATTTTAATATTTCCCTGAAATGCGTTAAATTGATTTAATTAGTTGCATATTTTCAAAAAAAATTAAGTATTTTTAATGCTGTACCCTTTCAATCAGAAATGGCAGAATCCATTTTACTCCCAATTAGATTTTCAGCTTATTTCATGTCCTTGGAAATAATATCTCATAAACTGTAAGAGCTGTAAAAAGAAATCAAATATATACAGTATATAACTGCTTTGTCAGCTAGAAATCCAAATGTACAATATATGCTGCTTACTCAAAATGAAATTCCCCTTTCCAATCTTCAAATTAAATAATCCCTATTGGTCAAGGCAAACAGTTGCACAAAATTCTCAAAATGTATACCTATATCTGAGATGTAGTAGTCTGCAGAGTAATATATCATGTCAAGTAATTGCAAATTCGTTCAAAATTTCCAAGCACGTGTGTGGACCAAGTTTTTAAGAGAAAATGAGCCCAACTTAGATAAATCGCAATGGTAACAGCAAAGGAAATAAAAAACCATAAGGAATAAGAAATTTCTGTCAAGGAGAAAAAAAAACAGATTCACTTTATACATTATTTATGATAACTTAAACTTGCATAGAATAAGCAAATTAAAGTAGAAGTACTTTATTTGAGTTGCACCCTGAGCATTTTAATGTATATTAGAGTTTTAACAAATTCAAAATGTTGTAATAGTATTAGGCTGAAATCTTAAGACTGACACTATCATTTAAAAAGAAAATCTCTTTTAAAATTATATAATAAATAATCACAGCACAGTTTCAGGTTAGGTCAAAGTCGTAATTCAGTGCAGAGATAATAATAATATACACGTGCGAGCTCAAAAAAAATCACGATTTTCAAGCAGTGCATAAGTTTATAGCGCAACTGTAAACTTTCATAATAATTTCTTGTGATTCACAATAAATAGAAACGGCAATTGTAACAGAAAAGGTGAAATCTAAGTTTTAATGCATACAATTGCAACCATATTAACGATCTGTACTTATGAAGCTAATTTCATGTTAGCAGATACACAACTGTACACAAGTGTCAGGAATTTATCCAGCAATAAATCCCTACACTTACAGTACATGTCCGGTTTAAGATCAAGAATTATGGAGGAAACAACATATATTTTTATTTTGTCACACTGCATAAGCTGTATATGTTATCCAAAAGGCGAGGAGTAATTTACAGCGTCACCTGCTGGTACAAATCTGCTATTTAGTAGCTAACACCTGTCAGAGATATATCTCAAGAGATTTTGGTTATTTTGAATGGAGGTAATTTGAACATGCACTCAGTCAATTGTGTGAAAAATGCAAATTCCCAGTGTCAAATTTCATCTATCGTGACATACACAAATGTCTACTGGTCTACAGGCCAGTCAGTACATTTATATTGCAAAATGTCAAAGTAATAATGGGACTTTTATCTAGAAAGTTGATATGACGAACCCGATGCTAGTATGAGTTGAGAATTTCATGGTGATGTAATTATTCATTGGGCTTCAATCTATTACATTCTAATGCACTGGATACAAAGTAAATACAATTGGAGACCAACTACACAAATATCCAATTTATGGTTCACTCCATATTCGAAATTCAGTTTTTATAATAAAGTTTAAAATTTGGTCTAAAATCAGAAGTTTTATTTAGAAACATGAAATTTTGCGAACTGTGTTAATTTGATGATGGTCTACAACATTGCAATTGATATTGTTGGTATATCTTTACCCGGATTTGAGATGTAAAAAGAATAGCGTTTAAGATAACTTTCAAGGTAAAACGTAATATCACCATCGGATTCGCCATATATCAATTTTCAAGAAGGAATTACATTACTTTCCTCAAAATATCGCGGTTTTGGTAAATATTGGTTTCTTAACTTTATCTTGAAACACCCTGTATAGTATAGTAGCAGTTCTATCAATTTATAAACTGAAAACAAATTAAATTTTACAATTGTAATCTGGCCACATGTTCTACTAATGTCATCATAAAGAACAATAATACAAATTTCCTTTTGAAAAGCAGTTATTTTTATTTCTGCATTTCCCATTTATTTCTCCAAACTATGTACTAGGAATAAACTAAAGCAATATTCTCATGTTTAAAATACTAAGGGTTTAATTCAAACACGTACACAATAAGCCCATGACGAAAACGTTAAAATGGCGGCCATGTTGAAGAGCAACAACACCTCTAGCGGTCAAATTCCCAAATTACATCTAATAAATCATTAACCGTCAAACCAAGGATGAAGTATATATCTAAATTTCGACCATTTTTCACATGCACAGTTTTTCGTCTTTTGAAGGTCTAACTACAATTTAAAATGGACGTGAAATTGGGCGTTTTGCATGTGTTATAGGTTTGAATTTTAAAACAAAAGAACAAAAAAAACTTGAAAAAATTTCAAATTCTTGGGCTTGTTTTTAAGCGATATTTGTTGGAAGTTATCGAGAAAGATGGAGGTAAAAATGGGTGCAGCCTCGCATATACTTTCAAGTCGTTTTTGTCTCTTTCTTATCGTTTTCTTAACCCGCCCATGCAACCAAAATCAGTCATCTAAAGTTTCAAGTCGAGTCCAAAAAGAGGATTGAAAAGGCAAATTCGTGCAGGTTTTTGGTGCATGAGTGACGATAACTGCCTCCACCTTTTTCAACATTTTCCAGGAACCAAGTGGACAAAGATTTCCATTTCCAACTGCTTTTTCTGCACAAATATAGTATCAGCAACATATTTCATTCAGTCGCTTTGGGCGATTTCTGCACTAAAAACGCTTTTTCTAAATTTGTCCTCAATTTGTAAACCCGATTGCTCAATGCCAACCAGAAGTGCATGACTTTTTTGCGTCTGAAAAATTCGTTTTTGGGAAGAGAGAGAGAGAAAAAAAATATCAAGAACTTGGCTTTAAAATATACTATAGTAATTCATTTTATACCTATCAGGCGGCAAATAATATTTATAGGCTTATTTATATGTGCATGAGCTGAGAAATGAATTCCTTTCTGGAAAATAACAAAAAAAATCCCAATGTTGTTGATGATAATAAAAAAAATGTAAGCTGATAAAACAAGATTTATAGGCAAAAGGTAGACAGATTTGGTAGCGATATTACTGATTTTTATCACGCAAAAGACGATGGTCTAATTTATACATGTAGACAAAAAAAATAAATGTTGAGTAAAAGGCTAAAGCAATAATTCTTAATTTCGTTTTAAATTGTTCCATATTTCTTCCATCCTTTTATTTTATTGTTATTCAAAATAAATAGAAAATCTACATATTGAATACTAGAATAATAATTTCCCGTGCAATTTGTGTACGTCAATTATAAACTTGATTTAAAATCATATTTAAATCTGTCTGACATTGCAAGGAACCCGTTTAATTATGACATTTATTTTCAATCAGTGAATGATCCATGCAGACCCGCCCACTGTCACGCCCCTATCATATTAATTGCATAAGGTCAATTTGGCAAAATTGCATTGAATCCACACATAAAAATGCAGTTAATATTAATATTCCAATTATAATATTACAGCAATATTTAATATTGTCACAAACAAACTGTAAATTAATCAACCTTTTACTTTTTAAAAACAACATTCCTTCATTTACGTATTAATGATTGATTAAATATAAGTAGATAATAAATCAACGAAATAATTAGACAAACGAGAAAAATTTTAGTTCAAAGTGAATGTAAACTCGGCATGAACATAAGCATAATTTAATAATAAAATTATTATTTTGCAAAAATTCGAACAAAAATATTAAAACCATATTTAATAATTATCATATACATATAAGCTTACAACTTAAATTTTGCTATTCCCTTTTAGTATTAAATCAACAAAATAACTTATTACAAATATGGAAAACTATGTTTCAACATAATTGTCAAAAAAACACCAATCAGCTTATAATTTGCAGATTAAAAATGCAGTGTCCAGAAAACAAGAAGAAAGTTTTCAACCCATTTCTGGAAATGTAATTTTAAAATACATGTCCTTAATTACCAGATGTGTTGTATTGCAAAAGAAATAAGTTTTAAAAGTCTTCAGTTCGTGCAACATTTGAAATCTAGAGATAAATTATACATAACTGCACAATTTTTCCAATTCATTACAACAGAAGCTGATACTGTATATAGGTAGTAATAAATAAATGTCGAAATTAGGAGCCGACAATCAACTGCATTCTTCTGTGGAACATGTTATTCAATTATGTGAGCCACAGGAATAAGAAATAAACGCTGAAACCTATACTTATTTATATGCATAGATATACATATGTCTATGACTGGAATTGAGTAATTGGAAAGGGCGTGGCGAAATTTGGGGCAAAAATTGGCCAAATCGACATTTATCAAAGTATATACTACACATGTGCATGCATTCATGCATTCATTCACGTATGCAATGGAAATGCATAGAACTAATCGTGTTTGTCATTGTTATATTCGTCGCAATGGAAACGAAAATTTGGATATGAAATCGATCCGAATTTGGCAAATAATAAATAACAATTGCATATAGACTAGAAAAAGAAATAAGTACATGTAAATATTACTTGATGAAGTAGCTAGCATAGGTCCCATATGTTGGCATTTCATTTGTTGAAGGAAGTTAATTCTCAAGTTCCAAATGACAATGTGGTAATTGTGAACAAACAGAAATTGACTTGTGATTGAAGAAGAAGAAAAAAGTGTAGTTTCTCGGAATTTAAATATCGATTTGTGAATCGATTAACTTGCTGTTTTGCTACTGGGAAATGCATTTCCAAGGCAACAACTAAGTTGGGAACTGCCCTTTCCCCTGGTCAACATTTGTAACCAAGTAACCCTAACAAGGTGCGTGACATCTTATTCTAACTTAAATCACAGCAACCATTTTCCAAGTTATAATTTCCATAATTCATATTTTAGTAAAATTATTTCCAGTTTACATAAGTATATCAACTATCATATATTTTTCAATTGAGAAATATGACATCAAATATTTCAGAATTTAAAGTT